>KZ072282.1:400659-411160 GCA_002091845.1 Anopheles cracens
ACAAAATAGAGTTAACCAACCTTAACAACATTCTCATTTCGACATTGCATTCAGCACCAGTGATAAGCGAGTCGGATGTTGACGTTAAAGCCACGCTGTATGGTGGATTTCCAGCATTATGACATATATTTGAAGTACTCAATCTGCCAGTGACCTGCTATGGGTTTGTGTTTCACTTTTCGGCTTCATCACACAGCATCGCGACTGTACTCTCCGCGCGTCGTACACTCGCTTTGTGCGATCTATTGTAGTGCTTGCAGCGATGGTTAGCGCGTTCAAGGGGGTTTGGCTTTGTTCTTTTCGATTTACATGCAGAATTTTCGCACACGGGCATCTCTTCGCACAATACACGATGATCACGTCCACAAACTGTGCAAACTGCATAACTGCATGAGTGCATTTTTCCGTTTGCGGTGGGTTGTGCTTTTCTTTCGATAGAAATGCGGTTGCCAGTGCAAACACGCCTCGCGTACACTGGGATGTCTGCTACCGTCTAGGAGATGCTGACTGGTAGCTTGCTTACGGGGCAAGCGCAAAATAAATAATTCGATCACTCGGGATGTGGTGCTCTGCTCGGTTTACTTCTCAAGGTTGAGTGCGTTTATAAACTCTTCCAACTTTTCCTGGATTTGTCGCACACGAACTGGGAACAAAGGAAGAAAAATATGTATGGATTAAGAAACATTCTCGTCGTGTACTGTACAAAAAAAGAAATACCGATGGTAAAGGCCCATGTGGTGAAGTGAATATGAAATTTGATTTTGATAATGGAGAATCTTTTTTTAAAGTGTTGTTTCTACAAAATATTCATCTTAATGTTGATAAAGGAGAATCGTTTTTTAAAGTGTTGTTTCAATGAAATATTCATCTTAGCTTAACGCATTATAAACCAAACTAAACAAACACTAACAAGCGTGGAAAATATGTTTCACCTCACATTTCATATATGTTCGCAAATTCCTGCAGAAATAATTTCAACGTAAACACCTGATTGAACCACACCTGAGTATAGAAAACACCTGAGTATGGAATATTCGACTTGGGTTGATACATATCTATATAAGTAGATAAGGATATAAACCATTTTAAAAAGCACAAAAAAAGTTACTAGACGTATCCGCACAAGTATATTGTCAATACAGTGATTGATTTTACTGTTTTAAATTCGGTTTTATGGATTCTCCTCATTCGTTCAACAACTCGAACCAACTATAAGCAATTTATTTGACTCCCGTTGGGAATCGTGAATGTTTGTAACTCCTTGGGGAATATAATCTTTTCTTCAATCAATTCTTTAAGGTCGAACCCTCTGTGAAGTCAAATCAAGTTTTTACATGTTTGGGAAAGTTTCCTGAGTTCAAGACATTTCATTACACACTTTCATGAATATTTTTTTCCGGGTCGTTGTGAATGGAGGCTGATTGAAGCGAATAACGAAAGCATATATCGTTTTCTTCGAAAAAATACCTTTCACTATTACCTCCATCAAGGTTCCATCTTCCCTTCTCACCCAGGGTTACTTACTCAGTTCCTCCGCCAACTGAACGCGCTTGCCGGTGAGAAGTTGCTGCTTCTTCTCATCGTCTTCACCGTACTCGTCCAACACTTCTTTGATTTCCTTATCTAGGCGGCGCGCTTCGCGATTGATGACCTGCTGGCGCAGCGCATTCGCCGTCACCTTGATGACCTGCTGGATCCGCCAGAATAGTACCACGTCGCTGCAGTTCACCTCACAGTCGCTGCCCTGCTGCGAGTATAGGTAATAAGCCTTCCGGCAGTCGTACGCACGGTTCAGGGCCTGCTTCAGGAAATGCCTATGGAATTCGGGAAAAAATACAACATCGCTAGAATGTGTGCACCGGAATGTAATGCAGAACATTCTAATCTTACCGCCTGTAGATAGGATACCACGTTTCACGGATGTAGTCTGTCTCCACCTCCACGTTGCACCGCTGAAGGTTTTTTCGCACCGTCGTCAGCTCGTCGTAGCTGAGCGTGGGCGAATGTTTCGTGTCACTGTCGAGTATTTTGTCCAGCTCGCTTTTCACCTGCCGCCGCTTGTTCTGCTCCTCGGTGGATGAGCGCCAATGGAGCCACTTTTGGCTGGTCGAGGGACCGAACATCTCCCCGATCGTCGTCTCCGTTGCAAGCAGCTTATCCTTGACCGATGCCTCGAAAAACCGGACCGCCTGATCCCACTCCTGCTTGTCGTGCACGCTGCGATCCTCCAGCGTGTTCAGCTGTATTACACGCAGCATATCGATCGCCTTGTCCTCCCAGGAGTGCCTCCGGATCGCTTCATCGATGACGGCACTCTTCAGGTTATCGTACAAGTCGTCGTGATCCGGTGTCCGGCGTGCCACCTCCATCAGGTGCTGGAATTCTTTTTGCAGCGCTTCCCAGCCCGCCTCCACCGATTTCGCTGGTAGTGCCTGTTCTGCCCACTGGCGCAACTTAATGTCCACCATCGTGTTGAACGAATCTGAGGAAATTCGTGAAAGAAACGTCGACTCATTGCACAAACAAAGATTTTATATCATCGCGACAGGACGTACTTTGCGATCCGGACTGGGCCGCCGGAAGGTAAACGTTTTCGAACACGTAGCTGGAAAGCTTTTCCCACAGCTTGCTGTTCATGAGCTCTTCCCATTTTTTGGCGGACACCTGGGATAGATTCACGACCTCGTCCAGCACCTCTCCTTTGGCCTTTTCGAACAGCTCATCGCGACCAGATTCACGCAGCCTGTCGAAGGAGAAGTATTCAAAAAAAGAAACGGAGGAAAAAACTCGCCCCACGTACGTACCGTGGGAAATTGTTTTTCCATTCCGTCTCCAGGTTGAAGCGTGTCGCTTTGAACGCATCCGCTTGCTGCTCAATCGTTTCGCGCACCATCTTCCAGAAGCGATCTGCCACGGCCAGACTGAGGTTTCTGGTCGTCACTTGGTGGGACATGGTAACACCACTTCTGTTCGAATCAAAATGGAATCGAGTTATTCGATAAGCGTTCTATAATCTTTGAATACGGAAAAAAAACTTTACACTTACTGGAATAGTTTGGAATTTTTGAAAAACTTTTCCTCATATTCCCGGATCGTCTCGATGCTGTCGTCCTTGCGGCCACGCCCGGTCACCACGGCAAAGTAGCCGAGTGCCTTCATCGGGAACAGTTTGCCGGAGAGTATCTTTCGTATGCGGTTTGGATCCGCCAAATCTTCCGCCAGATCCACCTTCGTTAGGACGAAGATCGTGCGTTTACCGAGGGGGTCACACTGCGACACGAGATCAGTTACGTTGCTTCGCTCTGCGTCCACCGAACCGTCCTGAAAAGAGCATGGCAGGTATGTTAATTCTCCATTTTGGGTATATGCATTTTCGCACGTGCAACAAATGTGGAACAAGATACATGATTAAGACACAGTTTTATCGAGTAGTATGCCTTTGCTTGAAATCTCAATAGGATTGTCTCCCGAATCTTTTTTGAAGATGATAAAAAATATACAATGTCACAATGGTAGGGGCAAATTGTAGCAGTCACGGAAAGTTGTTCTATTGAGGACATCTACTCTACTTGAGTTGTGTTTTTCTTGTCGGTTATCACAAGAACAAAAGTTAAATATCATAAATATTTAAGAGTTTAATATTATTTGTTTTAAATAAACATCACTCAACATACCTGAATGCACAGAATGATGGCATTCGGATTGCTCATGTAGTGTTCGGTCATGTGCTTGATTTGATCGCGTGTATCCGGCGCCATGTCAACGGTCTGTGTCGAAATGATGCCGGGCAGATCGACGAGCACCATCCGCTGCAGGCCCGGACCCTTCACCGTCATCGAGATCACGTCCATGCTGACGGTTTTGCCGCCGCGCACCGAATTGCGCATCCGAATCTCCACTTCCCGCCGCAGCTCGGACAGATCGCTCTCTTTCGTCAGATCGTACTCACGCTCCGAGTCGCGGAACTGCGCCACATGGTACGGGCCCTCCGATAGCGTCACCTTGACCGGTGCTCGGGTCATCATTTCACCGCTGCCGCGAGGAAAGATTCGGGCCTGTGCGATCGACTCCAGCACGGACGTTTTGCCGCTGCTTTGGTCGCCCACGACTACGACGCGCGGCAAATGGTCGGCGGTGGTGTAGCTTGTGTCGTACCCGGACAGCTCGTCCAGCACCTCCGAGTACATGTCGATGAGCGATTTCTTGATGCGCTTTTTCGTCGGCTGTTTGCGGTTCGTTTTGAGGATCAGGTACTGCTGGCGCAGATCGCGATTTTCCTTCTCCAGCTTCTCCACCTCGCGCTGATACTTGAGCTGCACGTTCATGATCTCCGTTTGCAGTGAATCGACCTGTGCCTGCAGCGTATCGACACGCTTGCGGCTGTCCTCCGCTCCCAATCCTTTTGCATTCACCGTGTTCTTCGCTCGCAGCTCTTCTTTGGTAGCTAGACATCGCGACAGTGAACCATACGGGGTGAATGGATAAAACAAAACGGGTAAGGAAATTAAAATTCTGCTCGTCGCTTTCGACCCAAATGCGATATTGTTTTCAAGAATGACTAAATTTACTACACCTATAATATTATTTCCCTCACTTTAGCTTATAATCTGCAGTTTTACTGCAAGTTTACACATAAAACACGTTTGAACTAACTCTTTACCTCCATATAACTCAGAAATAAATTCTGACAAATTCTGGAAAGAACCTAGAAGCCAAAAAGAGAAAGAGAGGGAGAGAAAGAAAAAAGTAATTTTGATTAAATGTGTTAACAAGCATTCGGTTTATGACCGATTCCTGGACATGATTGAAATTTGATGAAAATTTATGAAATTTGGCGCACAGCGAACATAAACTACAAGTTTATAATGATGTTCAAAACATTAACAAATGGGGCTTCTATTTTACCGGCAAGTTGTGCATCAACAATCATCAGTTTACAAAACCAAGCGCTTGTTTTCCAATCACACGATTACTGTTTAGAAACGTACGCAAAACACTGAACCGTCATTAAGTTTTCCGTGCTGATGATGATTTTTTTTTTTAACACGCACACATTAGTTCTATTTTCAGCAGGGACTGGGTTTTGCAAACGCATAACCCGTGGGTAAGTAATATTTAATCATTCTTGAGCATCTTATCGGTACGTGAAAAACCATCTAGCAAACGAGGAAAGAGTACTCACTTTCAATCTGTGGATTCTGCTGTGTTTCTGCTGCCTCGATTGCATTGTCCAGCCGCTGGTCAAACCACTGCCGCCATTCGTTTAGCTTATGCTCACTAAGTTGCTTTAGCCTGGGATCTGAAATGTGTGCCAAAAAACCGGCGTGTTAGCAAAACCGATGGACCTATAAACAACAAATATGTGTTTACCTATTTCAATGGAGTCTTTCACCGCGTCCTTAACAGCCAACAGGTTCTTCGTGAAGCCGGCCCACTTCTCAAAAGCATACAGATTCCTTGATTGAATGCTCCGAAAATCAAACTGTTCGATTATTACATTATTGTTAAAATATTGTTAAAAATCGTTTCAAAAAGTCTTCCAGAAAGCACAATTTCAATGAACATTGTGTGTTGAATTGCAAGAGGTGAAATACTCGAAATAGTCCACGTGCTGAGAACTGTCATCTGCCGGCTGATGTGTGTTGTTAGTTTGTTGTTATAAACATTCGTTCCTCATGGTGAATAAATACTTCTAAAAAGCATTCAAAATGAAGGTTTAGTAGTGAAGCCGGAAAAATTCACCCGACTCACGGCCGTGTACGTGACCGGGCGAATGTGCCTGAACCGAGGGTCGATGCTGCAATATACCCGTGCACGGTAACAGCGCATCAAGTTTTGGCACCGATTGCAGCAGGTTCACCATCATCCGAAACGGCACCACGCAAACACAGCGAAAGGTAAAACAAAAAATCAATAAACTTTACATAACGCCCGTATGAGATCATTGGGTTGATGATGACAACACCGCTTTTTGTCGTCTTACTTCCCTCGCTTGACTTACCTCGACCATCCACGAAGCAGTTGGGCCATTTCTAGTTTCCCTTTCGATTACCAATCTCGTGCCGGAAGGAAATTACAGCCGATGGTTCATCTTATTCTAATGACGCCCCGTGAAATCCTTGCGAAAAGGGATTCTGCTGACTTTGGAAAAACTTTCTACCTGTCAGATGTGCGCTGTCAAGTTGCGGGAGGGATTCTTCTTCTTTTTCTTTGTCAAAGTTGAATTCCGAAAGGTCAGTTTTCCTTCCTAAATTATCAACATGGAAACAAACTCACTATTTGGCCGAAACTTCTTAAAAAATACCAGCAATAAGACATGTTATGAATGCTTACGGATACTTCATATCCAACAACAAACCTTTGCACATAAACTTTATACGATGCACCAAAAGTAAGTGAAATACACTATGTTTATGTTGCATGCTAAGAAAGCATACAGATTCCTTGATTGAATGCTCCGAAAATCAAACTGTTCGATTATTACATTATTGTTAAAATATTGTTAAAAAAAATCGTTTCAAAAAGTCTTCCACAAAGCACAATTTCAATGAACATTGTGTGTTGAATTGCAAGAGGTGAAATACTCGAAATAGTCCACGTGCTGCGAACTGTCATCTGCCGGCTGATGTTTGTTGTTAGTTTGTTGTTATAAACATTCGTTCCTCATGGTGAATAAATACTTCTAAAAAGCATTCAAAATGAAGGTTTAGTAAGTATTTCATTTAAAATATACTTTTCTGCCGTGATCTCTGAGTGTATATTTTTACTTATGACTCTTTAGCCGTCCACCGAAGAACGTTCGGCAAGGAAAAGTGGTAAAAAATGGACATAAGAAGGTGGTGCAAGTGAAGACACGCAAGGATTTGCGCAAAGAGAAGCGCCAGCAGAAAAAACTCAATCGATTCAACTACCACAACCGCAGCCGGAAAGAACGGCAGGAACATGATGCCAATAGCAAAAACGAAACCGCCAAGAAGGTGGGTAAGTTTGGAAAGGACCTATCCGAAGACGAGGCAGAGGACTTTGAGGATGAAGAGATCGAGTCGGACTTTAGCGATGAGCAGGAAGACAAGCAACCAGAATCGAAACAACAGCCCTACACTAACCAGCTCGACGAGGAACGTGAGAAAGAAATGATGCAATTACGCCGGTACGAGGATGGGCTCAAGTCGAATCGCATCAAACAGCTGGAAGCGGCAAACGAGGAAGACGATCGTATAATTCAAAAGTATGAAAAGTTGCTGAAGATAAATCGGCGCAAAGACAAGGAAGGCATACCGAAGAGCTTCAACGATGGGCTCGATTATGCACTGGAACTGTGTACCGATGATAGCATTCGCAAAATGTACGAGGCGGCAAAAGAAGCAGCGGAACAGGAAGAAAATTCATCGGATGAGTTTGTTGAAGATCTAAAGCAAGCAATGGGCGAAAAGGCTACCGGTGATGGCAACGACGAGAGCGAATCAATGCCAAAGACAAAGAAAAAGAAAAAGAAACTTACGCAAAAGGAAAAACAACGTGTGGAAAAGTTAAAGAAAATAGAAGAGAAATACTTCGGAATGGATGAGTTGGACGATCTGGGCGAATATGATTCGGAGATGGAGATAGAAATGGATGAAAATGCTGAAGATGATTACTCGGAGAACGACGAACTGTACTCGGGCTCCGATGATGAAGATCTGTTGGATTCGGCAGAGGAAGATGATGCTAAGCATTCGGAAAACAAAAAACAAAAAACCATAAAATTTTCCACAGATGAAATATCGTCCAAAAAGGGCAAGAAAAGAAAGTCTCCAAATGAATCGGAAGATGACTACGACGAGTTTGATGATGAAGATAGTGAACGAGAAGCTTTTGATGATCACGAATCGAGGAATAAATCGCCAGGCACGAAGAAAAAGCAAAAGTCGGTCAAAGAAAAGAAAAGTAAAGCCAGTAAACGGGATGAGAATGTCAAAGACGAAGATGGTGTTGCCGGCAGGTGGGTTTTGTTGAAAGGAAACAAAGATAAACCGACGAAGAATGGAAAACTGTCCAAGCAAAAAGATACTACTCTGGAGGAGAAAAGCGATTCCGAAGAGGAGGACTTTAGCGAAGATGATGAATTCGACGATGACGAAGATTTCGGCGAAGAAAACGATGGTCTGGACGACATATTTGACGATGGGTCCGATGAGCAATCGGGTGACACTGGATCTAAATCGTCCAACGGCGACGGCACTTGGGAGGATATCTATGGTCGCAAGCGAGACAAAGCTGGTAACGTGATCAAAGAGGAAACCGGTGTCAGTGGAGCGGGTGGAAAGTATGTTCCACCTCACATGCGCGCCAGACTAGAAGCAGAAGCGGCAGCGAAAGGTAACACGGTCGATCCGAAGCAGCATGAAAAACTGCTTCGTCTGAAGCGCCACCTCAAGGGACAGATCAATCGGTTGGCTGAATCGAACGTTCACCGTATCTCGATCACGCTGGATAATTTGTACATGCAAAACTCACGCCACGATATGAACAGCACGCTGACCGCGCTGATACTGGAGGCGCTTGTGGCCCCGACACTGACGCCCGAACGGATGGTGCTGGAGCACGTGCTACTTGTGGCCATCCTGCATGCGAACGTCGGCAGTGAAGTGGGCTCGCACTTTCTCGAGACAATAGTGGAGCGTTTTT
This sequence comes from Anopheles cracens, assembly GCA_002091845.1. Taxonomy (NCBI): domain Eukaryota; kingdom Metazoa; phylum Arthropoda; class Insecta; order Diptera; family Culicidae; genus Anopheles; species Anopheles cracens. Next base: position 409,327 of record KZ072282.1, read on the forward strand.
TGGCATTGGCCAAGCAGATCGGGTCGATCGCCAACGAAGCGAAAGAACTGGACAACTGCGTGCAGTTTATGTGCCATCTCTTCACGTTCGACATCGTAAAGTGTAAGCTGGTGCACGAAGTGCTGCAGAAGCTGCTCGAATGTTTCAACGAGAAGGCGGTCGAGTGTATTCTGTTGGTGCTGCGAACGGTTGGTTTCATCCTGCGCAAGGACGATCCGCTGGCGTTGAAGGATTTTATTGTAGCGGTACAGAAAAAGGCTGCCAACGCTCCGGACGAGCTGAAGAGCGAGTAAGTACCAAACCACCTGGACGAACGGGGGTTGGGTGGAGGTTATGAACTGTAGAATACTCAACTACAACCTGCTATAGGTGTAATAGAAAGATGCATGGTCACGGATAATACTAATAAGTTTTGCCTGTGCCAAAAAGCTAAATCATTATGTTTTTTTTTGCTGCTAATTAATGTGTATTTCTAATCAATTTGACTATTTTCCCCCAAAATTTGTTCAATGTTTGGGTTGAATATAAACAAATTAATTATATTCTACGAAAACTAGAGAAAAGGCATTTTCGTGATATGCGATTATCTAATATTCAAATACTTCAATAATTTGTCATACTATACTTCAAAACACCACTTTTTAAGAATCACAAGTTTAACTTCTGACATATTCCATTCGGCTTTTATTTTTTGCAGCACTCGTGTGAAATTTATGCTTGAAACGCTGTTAGCGGTGAAGAACAACAACATGACCAAAATACCACAATACGATCCGACACTGGTCGAACATTTCCGGAAGCTGCTGAAGGGAATGGTTAAGAGCGGAAAGTACGTGTCCACGTTAAACATCGGCCTGGAAGACATCATAAACATACCGGAGCGTGGCAAATGGTGGCTCGTTGGATCCGCCTGGCTCGGAAATCGGGACAATCCTGCCACGGCGGGAAAGGGCGCAGCCGCCGGGGGAGGCGGCGACGGTCAGTTTAGCGAGCAGCTGCTCGAGCTTGCCCGGCAACAGCGCATGAACACGGACGACCGCAGGAACGTGTTCTGCGTCGTAATGAGCGCCGAGGACTACCTTGATGCGTTCGAGAAACTCCTGCGCCTGGCCATCAAGGATCTGCGCGTTGTCGTGTCGGTCATCATACACTGCAACCTGGCGGAGAAGGAGTACAACCCGTACTACAGTGTGCTGTCGCAAAAGTTCTGCGACTGCGACCGCCGCTATCAGCTGGCCTTGCAGTTTGCGCTGTGGGATCGGTTAAAGGAGATCCACTCGCTCCAGCAGCAACAAGTCCGCAACCTGGCACGCCTCATTATGCATCTGATCGCCGAGGGTGGGCTGGCACTGTCTTGTCTTAAGGTGATCGATCTGGCCGAGATCGATAAGGTGAACCTGCGGTTGATGCGGCAGATCATGCTCGGGTTGCTGCTGCAGGAGGACGAGAACAAGTGTCTGCACGTGTTCAGTCGCATCTCCGCAAGCAATAAGTTGAAAACGTTCAAGGACGGCATTCGGTTGTTTATGCACCATTTTCTGGCCCGTGGCAGCAAGTCGCACGGGCAGCTCCCGGAGGACCAGGTGCGGTTGCTGCAAGATCGCATCAAGCAGGCCGATGAGTTGCTGTCGACTGATACGAAGATTGAGTATGATGTATGATGTGAAAAGCACGCTTCCACGGTTGTTCATAATGAAAATTATTCTGGAATACTATTATTTCGATCACTTGTTTACTTACTCGATACAGCCGAAGTGTAAAATTGTTAAGGAGATCGTTAAACGTGATTACTTTTTTGCATTGCTTTGCTAGTTTTTACGAAACTCAAACACAA
>KZ072282.1:416271-426633 GCA_002091845.1 Anopheles cracens
GCTAGGCTGCTTTTTTCGACAAAAGGCTGCTGCTAGGCGGCACTAATCCTGTCCGCAATGGCAAAATAATTCCACGATCGAATCGAAGAAGCGCATAAGAGTTAACAGACGGCAGCGCATATTTCTCCATCTTATCCGATCAGCAGTAGCACGTTTTTTGTTGGAGCTTTTTTTTGGGGTGAACCGCGCGACACGGGTTCGCGATATTGCATGCAATAGTAGATATCGAAGACGGGATCATGTAGAACCTAACCTAAAAATAGAGTGCCGTGGTGCCGCGTGTGTTTGTCGTTGTTCGATCGAATAAAATAGTACAATAGAAGTTCCCGCGGGCATCCATCCCGAAGAAGGAACGTTTTGTTTCAAGTTGTCAATGGTTTAAATTGTGCAACACAGAATCACGCTTCTATTTTTGTTGCAATCTTCCTTCGTCTTGAAAAAGAAGTGTGTTTGCATTGCCGGTAAGCTTACGTGTGGTGGAATAGGGACTTTAATTTGGATAGGGGGGTAATCAGATATCGTTATTTGACTGCCTCCGAAGAGCGTGCCATCGACGTCTCCTCGTACCAGCTGTAATTAATTTGCAGTGGTGTTTTTCTCACTTTCCGATTCCTTTCCATCCGAGAAGTCGCGAAAAGCTTGTTTCGTCACTTTCGTATCCAGCACTAAAGAATGCGAAGTTCATACCTCGCCAATGAGCCGGTAAAGCCGTAAAGATGACAAGTGAAAAAGGCAAACCAAGTACGAATGAACCTCCTTGCCGGTTGGCAGTAGTGGTGGTGGTGTGGTCCATCTGCCGACACCACCATCGACCGCTGTAAACCTGCACGGCACGTCGTCGCCACCGTCGCAGTTTCACCCAAGAGCAAGCATGTAAACGCCCTGCCTTGCGTGCGAACCGAGAGAAAGAGATGGCGAAACATCGTCCAAAAGGTGGCGCACTAACCAACACACGTGGGAGACGGGTACGAAGCGGACGATAGAAAAATCCGAGCGAGAGAGGGAGAGATCTCGTGTGGATCGAAATCAATGAAGGAGCAAAAAAAAATATTCATTTATAGGTTATTTTGCAGACTTTTATTATTTAGGCATGCATCAGACATTGCAATGTAACATTATTGAAATTTTAAATTTTAACTCGAAGCCTAAAGCCATCATACTCATTCAGGCTTACTGAGGGACCAGATTGGCTTCCCATAAAACGAATGGAACGAATCATATATCAATCCAACACTCAAATGCTTCCTTCACGCACCTTTTACACGGATTGACACGTTTTCATTTTTTACAACTCCCATGACTACTGCGGTGCCGTAATGCTTCACAAATAAGCACACAAACACACACGTGGACGAATGTACGTCCTCACTCTCTCTCTTTCTTATCAGTCGTCAAGGGAACGAGCTACGAGCGACGTATTGAACGCGATTACTTATCGGCAACAAATCGTCGAATCGCCACCTCTCCATGGGCGTTCTTTTAGGCTGCAAAACTTGACGTTGGCCGCCCATGTGGCCAACTCACACGAAGACTCTTTAGGATAACTAATTTAGTCCTCGAGCTTATTTGACATGCTAACCTATGCGATGGGTTATTCGATTATTTAGCGAATTAGCACGAAAGCATACTGTGCAAAAAGCTCCTTCAATGTATGTACTACGTAAAAATATTCATTCTGATTCAACTCTCGCTGAGCGTTGTGATGTCTGACTGTTAAAAATAAAGTGCATAAAGCAATCAACCTAGTAGCTGTGCCCTTGCTTATTAAACTTTTTTTTTCTCCTGAAACATTCTCTCCCTAGGTTACGGTATTAGCAGCGACATTTGGGACAAGCTGTTCGGCACGCGCATTATGCTGAGAAAGCTAAAGTATCTGCTAAAATGGTGAATAGAAAAAGACGACAAACAGAACGACCGTGAGCACAGCAACATCGACAACGTTGTACATGCGGCAGTACCTCATCTGCTTCGGGTGGGTGTGCATTAAACTGGGCTGTAATTTTTAATAAAACAAACCTTAAACAATCAACTTGCAACAGGTGTTTGCGGTTAGCTGTCAAGATACGCTTTGAGGTTGTCATTGTGGCAGAATTCCCAACGAGAAATTTACAAAACAGATAAAAACAGAGAGGTAAAAAAATGTCACTCTCGCGACTCCGCATGAAAATTGCGTGTATCGAAGAAAGGTTATATTTCACCGAATTGAGTACGTTCGTTCGAAAACTGCCCCAAATAATTTCTAAATAATTAGTGAAGATTCACGCGGCAGAACAGATACCAAATTCCAACTGAGTTATCAAGTTAACGCGATTTCTCCGCCGCTCAATCTAATTTGATTGAGCGAAGAAGATGATATTTCTAGCAAATGACTTAATAGAAATGTTTCTAAAGGCTAGATATTTGACCAGAAAACCGACAGTTGATGTCCTCTTTTTCATGCGCTTGTTCGTCCCTTCCTCCATAACATTTTGAAATATGCTCGTTTTGCCCCAATGCTTTCGAATTAGATAAATTAGATTGACTGATCGTAGGTTGACTTGAATAAGTCTTATTCAATCAAACCCCAAAATTTTCGTTGCCGTTTACAATTTAATCTTCAACAAATAACGCAAAGTGTGCGATTCGCGCGATCCGTTTGAATCGTAGCAAAGAAAACTGTCATACTGTTGCAAACTGTTATAAATTCTTTTTTCTCCTATATGTCTTCTTTTCTACATTCTACTTGAAATATTACGTGTTCCAGAGACCAGCATTCAGCAGAGTTAGTTTACGATGTCAATATTTTCGCCCCAAACCCAATAAACTGACCAATTGGCAGCACGCAGAAGTATATCGACATCACGACCACCGTGCAGACGATATTACACCGACACCGGAAGCGACGCGGCTGCGTTCTGTTCCGAAACGCACACTCACCATACACCGACAGCAACGCGGCTGTCAGTTGGCACGTCGGCGAGTCGTGCCGTCCCGTTCGCGCATCGCGATGTGTTTCCGCAACTAACGCCATAGTTAGCGATCTTCTTTTGTCCGTGACCATTTTGATCACACATGTGAGTAGCGACATTCTGCCGGAGTGCGTACCGGAAAAGTGTGTAAAATCTGCTGGAAAACGGTTGCCAGTGGCACGAAACGATTCGGTTAGCGGCGTGGAGCACGGATGTGATGGATGCCGGACGGATGCGTTGCCCGGTTGGCCAGAAATTAGTGTTAATTCGTTCGGTTCCTTTTCACCGCGCCCCTTCCACCCCACCGATCCATGGTGCTTGTGTGCTGTCGCTTGTGTCAAGTCGGTGGTGGCAGGCGCAACAGCAGCATTGAAAGCGACGGACGGCGGGAGAAGCAGCACTTGGGCTCCCCGTTTTCTGGATGTGTGGTGTCTTGCACAGGGGCAAGAGGCGTGTTGGTTGCGTAGTGAAATGATGACGTTTCGTGCTGGAACCTAAGCTCACCGAAAGAGCGGCAGAGTGTTTGCCTTTGCGCCCATGATGTGTTCCGTTCCACCAAATGCAGATTTGATTGCGGGGAGCCAAAGGACGGGGGTTGGCACATGGTGAAACTACGAGCAACCCAACGATTCTGGGTGCGGTAGGTTCTGCACAACCGATAACGCCGTTGCACACTTCTCGTCGCACTTGGCATCAGACCGATAGCCGCAAGGAAGCTGTGTGAAAAACCAGCAAAATGATGTATCCGTATCGAAGGAAACGCGAGTTCCGTCACCGCTTTTCCGAACATCATGCATTCGGCGTTTCTATCATGCTTCTGATAACACCTATTGTACGTATGCCTAACAGTTGGCAAGTGCTCAACGCATTGGGTTTTTGTGCAATGAGTTACGCAAAATCTGTTCCCGGCATCAAAGTTAGCCGCTTTGTCGCTACCTGGCAGGATAGCAAAATCTGACAGGTGATAATAGAATTGGATCAAAGCAGACCTGCGAAATGCAGGTTCCGGTTTTCCCGTGCGGTGGATGGGTTGGGGGCAAGTGGGTAGTACACACCGTCCCGACGTCAGTCCAATGCTGCTTTCCGTCTTCTGGTGATGCATGTGTGTGTGTGTGTGTGTTCCTATGTGATGTCGAAGACACGTTTCCTGTGTTAATTGAAATTTTCCATTGCTCCAAACCCTTGCTCACTTTTGGCGTTCGGTGGAAAAGCCTCGCCGAGCAGAAACAAGCGGCCGCATTTTCCCGTGCCTGTTCTGAAGGAGCCCCGAATGTCAACAGTTGACGTGGCTGCTGGTGGTTACTGCTGCTGCCGCTGCTTGCTGCTGTGTTGCATATCATGGAGCGTGGAGCCGGCCGGAATGCCGCAGCACACGGTGGTAATGGGAAGTAGTCGCTCTTGGTATTGGTGTTGGTAGTGAGATGGTGAGGTATTGGCGAACGTGAGTGTGAACGTGTGTGAGTGCGCTATGCGGCCGCTTGTTTCTGCTCGGCGAGGCTTTTCCACCGAACGCCAAAAGTGAGCAAGGGTTTGGAGCGATGGAAAATTTCAATTAACACAGGAAACGTGTCTTCGACATCACATAGGAACACACACACACACATGCATCACCAGAAGACGGAAAGCAGCATTGGACTGACGTCGGGACGGTGTGTACTACCACTTGCCCCCAACCCATCCACCGCACGGGAAAACCGGAACCTGCATTTCGCAGGTCTGCTTTGATCCAATTCTATAATCACCTGTCAGATTTTGCTGTCTTGCCAGGTAGCGACAAAGCGGCTAACTTTGCGGGGAACAGATTTTGCGTAACTCATTGCACAAAAACCCAATGCGTTGAGCACTTGCCAACTGTTAGGCATACGTACAATAGGTGTTATCAGAAGCATGATAGAAACGACGAATGCATGATGTTCGGAAAAGCGGTGACGGAACTCGCGTTTCCTTCGATACGGATACATCATTTCGCTGGTTTTTCACACAGCTTCCTTGCGGCTATCGGTCTGATGCCAAGTGCGACGAGAAGTGTGCATCGGCGTTATCGGTTGTGCAGAACCTACCGCACCCAGAATCGTTGGGTTGCTCGTGGTTTCACCATGTGCCAACCCCCGTCCTTTGGCTCCCCGCAATCAAATCTGCATTTGGTGGAACGGAACACATCATGGGCGCAAAGGCAAACACTCTGCCGCTCTTTCGGTGAGCTTAGGTTCCAGCACGAAACGTCATCATTTCACTACGCAACCAGCACGCCTCTTGCCCCTGTGCAAGACACCACACATCCAGAAAACGGGGAGCCCAAGTGCTGCTTCTCCCGCCGTCCGTCGATTTCGATGCTGCTGTTGCGCCTGCCACCACCGACTTGACACAAGCGACAGCACACAAGCACCATGGATCGGTGGGGTGGAAGGGGCGCGGTGAAAAGGAACCGAACGAATTAACACTAATTTCTGGCCAACCGGGCAACGCATCCGTCCGGCATCCATAACATCCGTGCTCCACGCCGCCAACCGAATCGTTTCGTGCCACTGGCAACCGTTTTCCAGCAGATTTTACACACTTTTCCGGTACGCACTCCGGCAGAATGTCGCTACTCACATGTGTGATCAAAATGGTCACGGACAAAAGAAGATCGCTAACTATGGCGTTAGTTGCGGAAACACATCGCGATGCGCGAACGGGACGGCACGACTCGCCGACGTGCCAACTGACAGCCGCGTTGCTGTCGGTGTATGGTGAGTGTGCGTTTCGGAACAGAACGCAGCCGCGTCGCTTCCGGTGTCGGTGTAATATCGTCTGCACGGTGGTCGTGAAGTCGATATACTTCTGCGTGCTGCCAATTGGTCAGTTTATTGGGTTTGGGGCGGAAATATTGACATCGTAAACTAACTCTGCTGAATGCAGGTCTGTGGAACACGTAATATTTCAAGTAAAATGTAGAAAAGAGGACATATAGGAGAAAAAAGAATTTATAACAGTTTGTAAGAGTATGACAATTTTCTTTGCTACGATTCAAACGGATCGCGCGAATCGCACACTTTGCGTTATTGATTGAAGATTAAATTGTAAACGGCAACGAAAATTTTGGGGTTTGATTGAATAAGACTTATGCAAGTTCAGGCAATCTAATTTATCTAATTTGAAAACATTGGGGCAAAACAAGCATATTTCAAAATGTTATGGAGGAAGGGACGAACAAGCGCATGAAAAAGAGGACATCAACTGTCGGTTTTCTGGTCAAATATCTAGCCTTTAGAAACATTTCTATTAAGTCATTTGCTAGAAATATCATCTTCTTCGCTCAATCAAATTAGATTAAGTGGCGTAGAAATCGCGTTAACTTGATAACTCGGTTGAAATTTAGTATCTGTTCTGCCGCGTGAATCTTTACTAATTATTTGGAATTGTTTGGGGCAGTTTTCGAACGAACGTACTCAATTCGGTGAAATATAACCTTTCTTCGATTCACGCAATTTTCATGCGGAGTCGCGAGAGTGACATTTTTTTACCTCTCTGTTTTTATCTGTTTTGTACATTTCTCGTTGGGAATTCTGCCACAATGACAACCTCAAAGCGTATCTTGACAGCTGATGTCATCGCCCTCGGTGGAGCGTAAACAACAATCCCGTTGTTTTTGTGCGTGCCCTGCCTGCCCTGTTGTGCTGCAACACCACACAGTTTCTCACGATCTCAATCCGCTTTCGCTGCGCGACAGTTTGGCCACTATGAGAAGGAACGATTAGATACCCCTTTTGCGGATACAAAAACTCCCGCCCTGCAAACCATCTAGCCCGTCCGATCCCGTTCCCGGTGCGTGTTTGTGGGTTCGTTAGTGACGCAGCACACGGTGCCCTTGCGCTGAACCAGCGATGCTCACGTCGAAAATTACAAAAATTGGCAAGGTGGTCATATGCGGTGGTAGGGGGGTCGGAAAAACCGCTATGCTGGAACAGCTCATCTATGGCCACGTTACGATCGATTCGGTGAGTAAGCGATTATCGGTGTCAGTTAGCGGTAAAGCGGTGACAATCTCGCTAATGAGCAAAGTGCTTCCCAATGCCGTTGCGATTTCCGTGCAGGAGCTGCACAGCACGATCGAGGATACGTACGTGGCTAGCGTGGACACCGGGAAGGGCAGCAGAGACATGATGCGCATTTACGACACCGCCGGTTTGCAGGGGAACGTGCAGCTTCCCCGACACTATCTCCTCTTTTCCGACGCGTTCATACTGGTGTACGATCCGAGTGACCCAGCGAGCCTGGACATGCTGGCCGGAATCAAAAGTGATATCGACAAGTACAAGGATAAGAAAGAGGTAATGACTGACAACCACTGTACCCGTTCGCTTGCACGATTGTAACGTGCCCGTACGTCTCCGTTCGTTGTAGATGATAATTATTGTGATAGCAAACATGCACTCGCGTCAAACGCGCTCGGCGGGAGCGGAACCGATTAACGCTTCCTCACACGGCGCTGGTGGCGGAAGTGTAGTACATTCACCAAACGGCAACCACCACCACACCACCACCAACGGTAACAGCAACGCCCAGACCGGCAACGTTCTAATTGAATCCAATCTCAATCGCGCCAACAACTGGTGCGCACGGGAACGCATCAAGCACTACACGGTCAATGCGATGGAACGGGCGTCCCTGTACGAACCCTTCATACAACTCGCCATTCGCATGTATCCGACCCAGACAAAGAGCTCATTCCCGCAGCTACGGCAGCTGACGCAGAAAACATCCAAAGTGGACAACAGCTAGTGACGACCGGGGAGCTTTATTTATGGTAGGATAGTAAAGCGATTTGCGCTGCTGTTGTTGGCTGTTGAGCAAAGTGAAACCAAAAACTACTAACGTGGGTCGTTTCCGAGGGTCCTAATCGCGGGAAGAACATTCATTCGAGGCAAAACATTGAACGACCAGTAGATGGAGCACAGTACAGGTGCATGCGGGTGGGAATGGTATGTGATCATTTGACGAAACGCCTCTTCAGCATCTCTTTCCCAACGTTCTTCGTAATGTGCGCACTGTCGTTACGGAGATGCGTTGGGAAAACAACATTATTTTACTTTCACCTAGACTAGTGCACTATTTTATTTATAGTCTTAGCCTCTGTTTGCTTTTACTCTCCCACCAACCTGGGAACCAACCTTCCATGAAGCTGCAATTTATTATATGTTTTATCTGTGAAAACCGAACGCGTTAATGTCGCGTTCATTTTTCGTACTTAAATGCAATTTTTAGCTGCGTAAGAACAACTGAATCGGGTAAAAGATCTATTGATTGATTGAAAAATAATAGCAAATAAAACCACACACTAAACTTACACTGTGCAACCGCAAACACCTGTTGCAAGTTGATTGTTTAAGGTTTGTTTTATTAAAAATTACAGCCCAGTTTAATGCACACCCACCCGATCGGAAAAACCGCTATGCTGGAACAGCTCATCTATGGCCACGTTACGATCGATTCGGTGAGTAAGCGATTATCGGTGTCAGTTAGCGGTAAAGCGGTGACAATCTCGCTAATGAGCAAAGTGCTTCCCAATGCCGTTGCGATTTCCGTGCAGGAGCTGCACAGCACGATCGAGGATACGTACGTGGCTAGCGTGGACACCGGGAAGGGCAGCAGAGACATGATGCGCATTTACGACACCGCCGGTTTGCAGGGGAACGTGCAGCTTCCCCGACACTATCTCCTCTTTTCCGACGCGTTCATACTGGTGTACGATCCGAGTGACCCAGCGAGCCTGGACATGCTGGCCGGAATCAAAAGTGATATCGACAAGTACAAGGATAAGAAAGAGGTAATGACTGACAACCACTGTACCCGTTCGCTTGCACGATTGTAACGTGCCCGTACGTCTCCGTAATAATCGAATAACCCATCGCATAGGTTAGCATGTCAAATAAGCTCGAGGACTAAATTAGTTATCCTAAAGAGTCTTCGGTCTTTAAATAACTTTGCAGATCTTAGGTAATCTTTCCAGCTTAGGTTCCACGTGGAACCAGCACATGGTACAACCATCCAAACCAGTCACCTAGTTTTCTAACTTTCGATTTTATTGCAAACGTTTATATTCGACTATAATTCTTGATTTCTTTCGATTTTTAACATCCTTCAACTGTTGGATTCAGACATTTTTATTCTTCGAAATAGAAGTATCCTTAGAAAGCTTCTTGGAATATCCTTAGAAACGTCTGTTTCGTTGGCAAGAAGTGCTAAACTTGTTTGAAACATTTTGGGTCACCACAAATTTGGCATAAGTAAGCATATGAACGTTCTACACGATGTAACAAAATATGCTTTGCATTTCTGAATATTTTTTCCATCACAATGCCCGACCAATGTGAGGCACCAATGACCAATGAGCCTATTTATATATGTTCCATAATACGAATAATCTAAATTAACCTGAAAAAGGGCGATGATGTTGGCGATAAGTTGATTTAAAAACGTACCTTGATCATGATGGACGAAATGATGCGAGTAGTGATAACGCTTCATATGATACAGATGACCCCCGGACGGACTACCATAATGGAGGTAATAGTGAATCATGTCATAGATCAAATATCCTGCGGAAAAGATATAACAACAGTTGTCGCAGCGTTGCAAAAGTTATTGCATTTGACGTTCTGAACGCGCGACGGTGTTCGAAAGCTTACCTATCAGTCCACCGGCCAACGTGAGCCTGGGATACGGGAACACGTAGTAGATGGGTTGATAGAAGAAGGTCGTCAACAAGATGGCTGGTGGGACCGGAAACACCAACCTGTACGAATCGAACGGTACCTTGTGGTGCTGTCCGTGTATCAGGAAGTGGAACGTCTGCAGGAATCGGTTCCCTTTCGGGTCGACATGGAACACCCAGCGGTGCAGCGAATACTCGAGCAGTGTCCAGGCGATGGCACCGAGGACTAGATGCAGGTACAGGTCGACCGTGAGGAACGACTGGCTCGGGTCGGCAAAACCGCGCCCGGCGGCTAGGTCGCGAGCCCCATGTTCGACGATGATGTAGGCGATGGCGGGTATCCAGAAGGCGGGCACTATCCACCAGGGCGTTTTGGTCATGTTTTCCACCCAGGACGGGCCGAACAGACGCAGCTCGCGATCGACGGGTTTGTTCACCCACTCGGAGTACTTGTCCCCGATTTTGTGTATTTGGAACACCATCGGTTTGCTCCAATCGACTAGATGCTGTATTGGGGATAGGCGAGGCGGGACCGGGAAGACGCAGAATAAGAATCGGTTTTGGGGACATTTGTTTTTTTTTGCTTTGCTATCGAGGATTATAACATCGCACACACGCACACCCACGGACGGAAACGTTTGTTATCACGCGTGAACAACACTTAGATAAGGGATTGGCTGAGAATCTGGCAAACTCGGGCGGTTGTGAATCATCCAC
>KZ072282.1:434455-467331 GCA_002091845.1 Anopheles cracens
TTTTGCTGCCTTTTTTGTTGCGTCTCGGTGTAGCCGGTGGTTTCATCGCGGAAGGTGTGCTTTGCGACGAAGACGCTTCAAATTTCCTCTTTTTCGATGGTGCTTCCTCCCGCATTGAATCGTCCGAATCGACCGTATCGTCACTATCGGACGAGGACAGTTCCGGACGCTCGTACTCCAGTAATCGATCAAGCAAAAATGAGCGGTCGCGCGTAATCTTAAGCAGCCGCTTCTGGCTTGCTCGTAAATTGTTCTGGAAATATACATTCTCCTGCACGACCGAATAAACACTCATAAACCACATTTTAGGGTGGAAGTTATCTAACTATTTGCCAAAAGCTAGTCGTACTTACGTAGATAAGTATTTTGACTTTTTTCTTTAAGTCAGTGTACAGCGCCTTGTAGTCGGTGGCGAGGGTGAGCGACTCTTCGTCTTCGCTGTCGTCTTCCGCACCGCTGCTATAGTTGTCCATCGGCGGATCGCCCATGTCCATGTTGGTCATAACGGAGTCCATCTGAGAGTTCTGCTGCTGTGCCTCCTCATTCATCGTGCGGCAGTACCAGCCTCCCAACATTGCACGGAGCGGGTATGCGTAAGATGATAGCCTTTGATCGCTTTAAATCAACATTTTATTGGTACATACGTATTTACGACCGCTGTTTGAACAATAAAAAATGTCGAATTAGCTTAATCTACCACAATTAACTACTTTATTATCTATTAACCTGTAAAATATGTAAAAGCGGTACAGAGAGCTTGATGTAAACAAACGCGCACAACAAAGCGGGCTTTACACGTCTGTATAACGACCTGAGAACCGGGCGAGACAGCTGTCAAAGTTCTCACTTGGCCGTTCTCGCTTCGATCAGGAAACCTCGAACGAATTGTATTTTGATCAACATTGTTTGGAGTTATATCGGTTTTTCAATCCTTGTTTTCATACTGGAAAATATTCAACTTGTGAACTATTGTGTGACCAACCACTGTGCCAATCTCGTCCCAATCCAGACTGACAGCTGTCAGTCTGTCTACAGCCACCAGTCGGCCTGGACATGGCTGAAATACGTTTGTAAATCTTCCGTACCTTCCGAATCTTCCGAACCTTCCGCAAAAACCAACCATACTATCCGTTAATAAACAGTGTAATATGTAAATCTTCCGTACCTTCCGAATCTTCCGAACCTTCCGCAAAAACCAACCATACTATCCGTTAATAAACAGTGTAATACTGGAAATCAATGGCCTTTACAAACTATATTTTAACTCATTTTAAATAGTAGAATTTTTGAATTTTGTAAGGTATTGCGCATGGTACCGCGCTTCTGTTCTGTAGCAGCAGGCGAGATACCTCGTCGTTTGACGTCTCGATAGGTCTTCTCGCATCATCGTTCTCAGGTCGTTATACGGACGTGTACAAGCCGCTTGACACTCGGCCGTCTATCTGTCAAACGATGTTTTGTTTGCTTTTCGAATTTCGAAATTTCGTTGTTCAAACGGTCAGTTATGAATAAACGATATGCGAAAGTTTATTTTACTTTTTACATGAAGAAACACATGTGAAGTGTAGTGTGAAAGAAACAATGACTTATTAAATGAATCAATTGGCTGAGGAACGTGTGAAACTAGACAACGTATTATTGGGCTTTGGCTGATGGACCCATGTAAATTTAACCAGTGCTGTTTGCAGCCAGTGCCAGTTGATTACAGCTTCGATTTCTGCTTCGATACGGTTATTTGCGTAAAACCTAGTCCGTGGAATCTTGAATGGACAGTGTTGAGCTTAACGGTAGGTGACTCGAGGTCGGCAGGACGAGGACGGTGTGGATCCTAGGCCCAATTATGTTCGCATGTCTAACGATATAAAGAACATTCCAAATTCATGTAACTCTGGGAACTGTTTTAGAATGGATGAAAAATTCTGTAATTTGCTCATTCATAATTCCGTTACAGTGCGTTTTTACAATCACTACAACCTTTGCATGACTACTTTTAGGCGAGGACTCTGGAACGCGCTGGCGGATCTGAAGGATGGTGGGTTTTTGGCGTCCTCCCCGATGTGGTAAGTTGGTATGATACCTTCTTCCTTGTTTCACTGCAGAATATTCATCTCTACAAGATCACTGTGAGAAATTTTAAAAAGGTAAACTCCTGCATGTTTCTGTCCTCCTCTATCCGACGGGCCTGCTGTTAAAATGTGTACTTTTGCAGGAAGCTCCTCGGAAGTGTTCTCCACGAGTGGTTCGTAAGGTTCTCCACATGGAGCGAGGTATTATAAGGAATCGGTTTTGACTGCAATTTTTGATACGGTACAGTTCCTCCTGCTTCTACGTCTCCACCCAATCGGTTCGTCTAAAACCAATCGAACTGCTAATTGTTCATCGAGCAGTTATATTTTACAAGTCATTTGACTAATTTTCACGGAACATTTGAGTAATACAAGTAAAAATAGAATACATATTTCAAATGACCATGTTTGTTATGAAAGCACTCCATTGTGATGGCAATTTAGACATTTCTTGATAGTTGCACTATCATCCGCATATAGCGGATGTTGCCGTTAGACCAAATTTTGTTACGCGGATTGCATACATTTGCGTATTTGTCTGATTTCGAGCACATTCGAACTAAAATTTTAGCAGTCTGTTAAGTCTAAATAAAAAAATGGAGAAAGATGAGAAATTAATGACTGTTATAATCAATAAACAAACGGTAGCGACCCAAATAGATCCCCGCCATACCAAAATTGATACATCACTGGAAGCCAAGTTCGCAAATGTGATGAAAATACTTACCATCCATTCAGCAGCAATTGAAAATTGTCTTATGTTATTATTCTAATACTGATTAGCTTTTATCTAACTTAAAAAAACATTAATTTTCAATATGAACTGTTTGACTGTCAAGCGACTGCCCAAATTCGGTTTCCAGTGATGTATCAATTTTGGTATGGAAGGGATCTATTTGGGTCGCTACCAAGTAGTTTATTGTACATGCTTGCCATCACCAAAATGCTGAATTTATGGACATCAATTAAGTGTTGCATATCTTTTCCATCGTTTTCTGTCACTACTTGTACTTCTTAGGTCTGCTTCCTCTACTGCTAATACTTATTTACTACGGATATGGTAGGGTAATGCCATTAGCATTGAGCGAAATTCATTTTTACATTTTTATCTATAGAATACTGTCTAAACTTTGCCGTATATTACTTGAAGTTTTTAGGTCATCGTTGATTATCAAACCAGAAAATTATTATAATTATTTTCAGATTTCCATGCTTTATCCATAGCCTTTTATGATCTTTTATTTCTTCGATTTCTTACCTTCTTTAGTCTTGGTTTTCTCTTCATCACTAGAGGAAGAGTGTGTTCGCTTCCGAGATGCAGTAGACGTTCCGGCCGATTTTGTCTTGTTTAAATAGCTCTTCAGCTTCTCCACCTGCGGACTGTACGCCCACTGCACCAACTTAAAGTGCACATCGGTGGGCTTACCTTCCGAATCGAATAGCTTCACACTGCTGTCGGGTTTAAGCGCTTGCAGTTTGCTGTTCCTAACGATATCCCACGTTTTCGACCCATCCTTAGGTGTCTTAGTGCGAAGATGTTTGTAGTTGCCCTTCGCCACGGTCTCATAACAGTCGAGAAATTCCACGGCCAGCTTATCCGCATGGTCCGGTGCTGGAAGCTGTCTGATCAAATCGATCGGAAGGTATGGCATGTTTTGTTTTCCACGTTCTTCGCGATCGAACTCGTCGAGAAAATCTTCGAACAGAGACACCGCTTCCTTGATCGATTTTAGTTTATCCTCATTCTTGGTGGCTGGTATGACGCGTTTCGCGCTACCGATCAGACCCTTGATCGCTAACTTCTGATAATCGGGATCACGGCCCTCGAGAATACTGTGGGGATGATCATAGGAATAAGAAATATGAGCATGATGAAGCACATATCGCCCAGTGCGAAACTTATACCTCAGTGTCTGTTCGGCAGCCAGCTTATCCTTGAAGCCCAATCCTGGTACGGTTTCTACTTTATCTTCCGCATCCTTCGGTTTGGCATTCTTGGTGGTGGAAGAACTGTTCGCTTCAAGCCACTTTTCGAATGTTTCTATAGCCGCCTTTATATTATTTATCTTATCCTCTGCCTTAGTTACTAGAAAGAAAGATTGAATTGAGAAATTAGCATGCAAAATCCTTATCCCAAAACCCGATGAACGTTAATTTAATTTTAAAACGATTTAAATAACTAATGAAAAGTCAGCATGATCCGTTTTGAATTATTGGTTGACACACCTACCAAAAACAATCTATCTCATGTGTTATGCGCAAATGTGACAAAATTAAAAATAACGATTACCTCATCTGGCATGCTAATAGCGTATGCGGGAGAAAGTGAAATAGCTTTGGATGGTTTTGGTATAAGCTTGTGCCACTTCCCATCGATTGTTGGCGATACATTTGGGTTGATCGTGTTAGCGCATACCTGACCCAACCGGATGACATCATCGTGACCTTACGGCTTACGGATTTCACTCACATGTTAGCACCCGTTTGGCCCTTCCGATTAGACCACGCACCGTCAGCAGTTGGTACTTCTGATCTTCAGTCTTCAGCAGCTCCAATGACTCCTCGGCCTTTGCCTTATCCTTAAATCCGTACTTTGATTCCTCCTTAGCCATGTCTGTGAAACGTTTAAAAACCGCAAATCGGTCGAAGCACAACAAATCCGGTCGAACTTTAGGCGGCAAAGTTTAGAAATGGACTGATCATCGAGAGTTGCTGTGATGATCGCACGCACCAGCCGGTTATTCGATCGTATGTTTACATTGCTCGTGCGCTCGTGGTGTTGGTACACGAAGTGTGTTTCAATGTGGTGGAACGGTTTACTAATCACGCTAAACATAACTCTACACCGGATCACCACGGGCTACGGGTGGTTTGAGTTTGGAGTCAGCTGTGATGTGCGCTCGGGGGCTTGGATCGTGCGGGTGCAGGTGGTTGTGTGCGAAGATGACGTTGCCGCTGCTTTTGAGCACGTTTTAGAAATGACGTAATGTTTCTTTTCAAATGCTCTCATGCTCACGGACGCGAGGATGGAGGTTGCTCTGAAT
The DNA here is from genome assembly GCA_002091845.1 of Anopheles cracens. Taxonomy (NCBI): domain Eukaryota; kingdom Metazoa; phylum Arthropoda; class Insecta; order Diptera; family Culicidae; genus Anopheles; species Anopheles cracens. Next base: position 439,566 of record KZ072282.1, read on the forward strand.
GAATGCTATAAGAAACTGTATGAATATAGAATTTCGATAAGGTCCCGGTTGGTATTGCTTATGTTTTTGGTGCCTAGAGAGAGAAAATGTTCTAAAACAATATAAATTGTATATTTATTGAAAATGTACCTGATCGAGTTAATACGTTGGTTGGTTTGTTTTTTTTTTTAAAGAGGACAACCGAACTCAAAACGTTACCCTTTTTGAACTCAGTCCGCTTTTAGTACAATATCTTTATATTTCGTACAAGATCTTTTTTGTAAGTTCGATTTTTATTTATTTTTTATGTTTTATATTTTAAATTTAAGAACAAAGCTGATCTCTTTTATAGCTGTTCTCACTTAATAAATTGTATGGAAGTGTATTTTTTTCAATTGCTTTTACCATTCCCAAGCCCTTGGATTTGTTTTCCATATTTAATGTTCTGCAGTATATTAAAAAAGGATGAAAAGGTTTAAAAAAAGATTGAATTGTCTAAACACTAAAAGCCGGTTTAAGAAAATATGTGTCCTGAATAAACAACTTGGGTTAATTGATATTCTTAGCACATGTCTTAGGACATAGATTTTGAATAGAGCATAAAAATGATTAATTTTGTGCAAATTTATTTAGAATATATCTAAATTCATCATTCAGTTAATGCAACACAGGTTAAAACAGATAACTGTGCAAAGCATGTAAAAGCATGTTTGTAAAAGCATGTTCTAAGAACTTGTATTAAAAGCGTACCAAGTAAAGGGTTGTACTAAAAATCCAAACACATATTTCGTATTTTGATCTGTTTGGAAGGAACATATTTTTTAATGATTAAAAAATATTTCCATAGTATTCTAGGTTATTCAAAATTACCTATACTTTTTAAAATTTTAGAACAATGAGCTGTCTTTAAAAAACTAATTTTCGTATTCGGTAGCATATAGTTAAGTTACATGGATCAATTCTGTTAACGGCGATATGCATTTTAATAGTATTTAAAAAAAATGTATAAAAACAATACAAAGACGTACTTTTATGGTTACAACAATATCACTTATGTATATTACAAAGAACATCGCTTTCATGTATCTTTTGAAGTTTTCGAGTTATTTCGTGTTGAAAACCAGAGGTCGTATGACTATGTCAAGGACTGTATTAGGTATGGATGTTTGGAATCGAAACTACTCGATTTCGATCAAAGCATATTAGAACATACGTACAAAACACATCAACGGCTTGAACGTATGATTGTTCACCACTAGACTGCATTACTAACCAATAACACTTACCATGTCTTACCAACATTAGTAATCGTATCGACGAAACGAAAACATAATCTACTAGTAAACTCGTATCGTTGTGGGTTTGTGTCTTAACAGACTAACTTTTATTCGGTAATCCCCTTTTTTTCGATTTGTCCCCCTCGTGCCGTCAGTTGTCTTTACTCGTATCTGTGAACGTTTCCTCCCATCTCACACCGTTCATCGGTTTCGATCGCTTTACTCACTCATCGTGCCAGTCTCGAATGATGTTGTCCTATCCCTCCTATTCCTATTTTTCTCGCTTTTGCATCATTCTGCTGACGATTTTACGAGGCTTGCATCCATCGTTCGTGTTTGCACGTCCGCGTTAATACTATCAAACGTAGCAGCTGGTATAGTGACTAGGGTGGTAAGTAACAGTGGTCTACAGTGGGTAACGGCCAACGAGGTGATTAAGTTTTTGGTATTGGAAGTATAACTAAAGCTTCGATGCCCAGTTGCATTTCTTAGTAAACAAGGTCATGTAAGCTAGAGAAGCCTTGGACTGCTGTGTCGGTGTGTTTGAAGTGTAGGTTAAGAATTTTCTTTTTTTGTCTTAATTTGAATTTTACGAAAGTAAAATTACTAATCAAAATTAATTATTAAATTAAATTTTACGACAGTACCACTTGAAACTTTTTTTTGTTGCTGTTGTAAATCTAAAGTAAATGGCAAAAAATGTGGTAAAATGAGGAACTATTTAATTATTCAAGTGAGGAACTATTAAAAAAATCATTTAGTATAAACCAATCATTTGAAAAGTGCAAAAAATAGATGTCAATACTACCGATAAAGCATTTGTATCGTGAAAGACAGTAGATAACAATTGACTTTTTTCCGCGGGCATCGCATGTACGTGGTATTCCATTTATGAGCTTCATATTTCCGTTTTGTTCTGACGATGGAACGAATGCTTGTGGCATATGTATATATATATTGTTTGGAAAGCGTGAGTGATTCATCTTATCAACGCGAGTTTCACCAAATTTTTGGACAGAAATGTGCAACTAAAATTTGTTATGTTATACACAACAGCCAATCGAAAGAATATTAGCCAACTTTGAATTTGCAAGCCTAAAAAAACGTAAATATATGGAATAAACATAAACTGCCTTTATGCAAGTTTTGTTTTCACGCAACAATAAATTTGCGACGTTGATTATAAATTCGGCCTGTCATTGTTGAGATCATTCATTGTTGAGCAAAATTGATAAGTTATGCATTCGGAAGCACCTAACTGAATGTTGGCCGATAAGAATGAACGTTATCGAACGTTTCGCTTTTTGATGTACAATGCTATGCTTTGAGTTAATACACAGTGAAGGTGGTTTGAAAAAAAGAAAACAACGCAAATTGTGCATAGCACCCGAATGCCTCAAGAATTAACGTGTACGCTCCAAAAGCGGAAGACCGCTACAAAATGGTTGTAGTCATTCGAGAAAAAAAATCTCCATTTTATTTCATCCCGTTGGCGGTGGATTACAAAACAAAGGTTTTATGTAATTTAAACAACGTTCCATCTTTGGCCTTTTGCCTCCAGAGCTCGATATTGGTGTACCGGCTTCCCATCCTTCGCTACGAGACTATTAACAACTAACGCTTAAAAGATAATCCTTACTACATAGTTGTTTCATTTTTTAGCTTTTCTTTTAATTTACTCGATTTGATCACATTGTTTATTGTATCTTTCTTCCTGTTATCCAGATTCACCTGTCACGCGCTGCCGCTGCCGCCTCGGTTTTTAGACTTTGCTTGTTTATCTGAGTGTTCGGGTTTAGTTCAGTTTGCTTCAATTGAATGTTTCCGCTAACCTATGACGATGGTGTGGAAGGGCAATATATAACACAGGTGGACGCGTTGACGGCGGCGAAACGAAACGGATTAAGGGGTGTCGGTGGCACTAGTGCCCGTACGGCTCGTGAGTGTGCTCGATTACTCGATTACTGATTTTGTTGTAGTATTTGTGGCTTCGGGCAGTTAGATAAATCCACGTCATGTACCAGCTAGACTAAGACCCTGCCTCATTCTCCTGTATCACTTTCCTTTCGTGCTGCTGGGCAACTGGGCTTCATTGAAACCAAAACACTGCATATATTTGCTAAACGAAAATCAGTAACGTGTTTTAGAAACTCCTAGCTTAGGATTTGGCTACCATTCCTTTCGTACAAACAAAACTGTCCCCGTGCATGCATCATGCATAACACGGAAGTGTTGGAAACGGTGCTGTTGTTGGATTGCAAGCTTTAGACATTGTCTTTGTTTCCTTGTTCGCTTGGTTTTAGAAATATTTTCTTCGTTCCTTTTTTCTTGCGCTTTCCGCTTACCAGAATGTCTTACTAGAGCTTCATCACGCACTTTGGTTGTAATCGTTCGTAATATCTTACACACTTCGCATGCACTTACGTAATAATTATTTGTTCACTTATACATTATATCTGATGAGCATGTTTTATAAATGGTGTTCGCTCGAGAGTTTTTGCATGTTTTTTGGTAGTTCCGTTTTTGTGTTTTAATATGGCAAACTATGCTTAACGCGCAACGTTCTAAACTAAAGCACAAATATAAATATTGTTTGTTGATTGGTGAAACAATTCTAACGGGCGCTTTTATAATACTACGATTATTGTACGAGCGCACCGTGCGGTGCTATCTTTCACCGGAGCGAGGTCTGCAACTAATAAAATTAACACCCAAATTTACTCAACCCGATTCGATAGCGTTGAAGTTTTCTGTTTTCTCTGCATACACTCGTTGCTCTTGCTTCTATCAATTTGTATTTTTTGTGATCTGAACAAGATAAACAAGCGACGCTAAAAACATGGCTTATCAAATGCTTAATAATTAACTTATAATATAGTTAAATCAGTTAAAACATGCTGTAATAAAAATATAGCTGAAAAATATACATTTAAATCCAACTTAAAAATTATTAGAAAATATCTATTTGACCACAAACCGTGCACTGCAACATGAACAAAATGCTTGAAATTGCATTGTAACGTTTGTGGAAACTTATGTGAAGAATACACTACATTGCCTTTGGATCATGCTAGCGTTCTTCTTCATAGCCTCCGGGCCTTCATTCTCTACATACATACAAAGTTTAATTCTGAACAGAAGATAATTTCGTATCGTGTTCTTAAAATTATAGTAAAACGGAACTAAGTTTTGGAAACGGCTGAGCAAAAACGGTACAGGTGCAATAGAATGCGCAACGCACTGATCTATGTTACTACACAGAAGAGAAGTAAGTGACGTGTTGTGGCTAATTCTGGCTCATAATTACCATATTGTCATTGGATTATTAAATAGTTGCATGGATGGTTCATTGACTTCTTTTTCGCGCCTAGTTTCGCGCATGGAATTGAGGAGTGAGGATTGAATTGTTTGCCGGTTTAAGGTACGTATGGGTGTGATTTAATACATAACCGCCGACAACCAAGTTGAGCACTGCTTGTGTGTAGCACATTCCGCAAAAAGTTAATGCTATATCGGTTTCCTCGCGGCTTCGTAGGTGTAGCTTAGATACGGTAACAACAAACTCTAAGAGTTCTTATCAAGTTCTCCAAATAGTTGGATGTGTGTGTTTTTGCTTGTTGTTTGGTTGGCGTACCGAAACGTTTTCTCTCTATTTGGTAACTGACACTAATGTAACGCTAGCTTTATACATTGCTGCTGCTGTCGATGTGTTGCCGCGGAAAACATTCGTATGGCTGCGTTCTGTGCTCCTCATCCGTTCCACCACACGTCTGACGTTATCGCATGATGTCGTAACGATATCGTCCGTCATTCGTTAAGATTTGCTTAATGTTCACACTGTATCCTCGTGCATATCTGTGCGTTGCGTTTGAATTTGTGTGTTTTGTGTGCGCGTTAGTTTCACACGTAGACTGTTCGGATCAACGAGCTACTGCTGTCAGAATCGGCGTTCCGGCCCAGGAACGCTCCACAGGACAAAGGGTTGATGGTGTTGCAGGAACGATCTCACTACTGCTTCATGATGGACTTCCTAGTCCCGGTACTAGTGATGCTGGTGGTGACTAGCGTCGCATTGTTATTGCTGCTATTGTTACTGCTGGTGGTAGAGGTGGTTGTAACGTTTGGGTTACCATTGCCGTAACTAACGCTACCAGTGCTGGGTCTATTAGTTTTGCCGGGCGAAGTTTTGCCTCGTTTGATTGCATCATCGGTTTTCGTCTATAACTTTCAAGTAATAAACTCCATGTCAATGTCACTTTGACTCGTGCACCAGACACTACAACTGCTAACTGGATGCACTGCTACTGGCACTACTTTTCGGCAAGACAAGACTACCGATACATGTAATGATCGGGATCATGATGAGGCGATCAATGAACGAACGGCGATAGTATCAAGCTGTTCTACACAGGTACAACATTCACGTGATTGAAACAGTAATGACTTTGGAAGATGATGTAATTAATAGTTACAAAAATCGTGACAAAAAAGAACAGTGTGTTTTTTTGTTTTCAATTACATGGTTTGTTGAATCAACTGTAGTAAATAGTAAATAATATACTTATTTTCTACCTACGCTTACAAATACCTGGAAAATACTTGACTGGTTTAAAAAAATAACGCTCATTACCACTTGCACCTATGAAGAGACCTTAAGAGTAACGAACAGAGCAACATATGTTATATATATTTACAAACAAAACAATAATTATCATTTCAAAAATTTCATAAATTCTTCACAGCCTTTCTTAACTATAAACACTGTATGATGTTTATGTACCACAATTAGGCAATTGAAACAGAATGGAAAAATGGCACATGTTTACTTCAACACTTACTACCTAAATTTGATTGGTATGGATCATAATTGTTGCTTTCACACTTATGTTGGACAATAAGTTTTCGATTTGGATCCACTTACTAATAGGTAAGTACTGGAAGTGGCTGAACAGCCACGTTGGATCACATACAATACTAAAACCACACTATTATTGAAGAATTTGTATAATCTTACTCTAAAAAAACGATAACAACCGATTTCGAAGATAAAATAATGTAGATCCTAGTACTTACGTCATCTTCATCGATCATTTCCTTCGTCGAGGCTGTCGTTTCGTTTCTTCTAATTGAGCCCTGGTGTATGTCGAGATCAACCTTCAGTATCTGGAACCGTCGCAGCAGGAAGACCACTGGCATCGGTAGCACACCGGCAATGATCATGGCCAGTGCAATGCCCATAACCCAATTTGGATATGATTTATTTTCGACAGTTCCCTGCGAAAGTGGTAAGATTGTAAAATGCGCCAGTTCTTCCATGGTCGTGAGGCGCCAACTTACCAACTCTCCGTTCCATGCTCCGTATGTCGGGTTCCGCAGTATCATGGAAAGTATGGAGGACAGCAGAATGCAACCCATAATGGCTGGCCCAATGTATCGCCAGGTCATCTGCCAGTAGAGTCCGGGCCGTATACCAGTCATCTGGTAGATATCCTCCGTAAATCTGTACCGAAGCAAAATATGACATTGAAAGCCTCAACTTATGTTGTCTGTTGATTTGAGCAAAACGAACGCGCGCAACGTACTTGTCGTGTCCGTAGATGTATATGACAGCTATCATTTCCATCAGTGCAACGACGACCAATCCAATCGTACCGGCGAAGGAGTCGAACATTTTGAGCCAATACTCCCCAGCACCGGTGGTGAAAATGAGTCCAACGGTGAAGCAGAACGCACATACGACACCTGTGATAGAGAGTTCAACATTAGCATTAGTGGCACTAAGCAAAGTGCCGTTTATCCTACGCACCAGTGACATACGGCTTCCGAATCCTCTTGAAAATGTCAATATCGAAAATGGTACAAAGCATTCCTTCCAAAATACCGATCTGTGATCCTAATCCTAGAGAGAGCAACATGGTGAAAAACAGCACAGCCCAGAAAGGAGAACCAGGCAGTTCGACGATAGCCTCGGTGAATACGATGAACGCGAGACCCGTTCCTTCTGCAGCCTGCACGACACAATCGGAAGCAAGACGATTGAGCAAATCGATTAAGAGCTATGTTATTATGACTATGTAGAATTCATGTGCTTACACTCGACAACTGATCCTCTAGGCTGCATTTTTCAAACTCCCATTCCTTGGTCATCGTATCGTTGAGACCTGCCATAACGTGTTCGTACTCGCTGTTGTCGACATCCATCGAGGGAAGGAGGTTATGCTTCACTAAAATATGCTTATTTCTGCGAAACACATGGCAAACAGATCAGACAATGTTTCGTTTTAGCCTGTTAGTGGCATTACTTACACCTGGATGCACCTATCAACGCCTAACGTAGCCTTATAACCTAAGATGGCAAAAATTACTACGCTCGCGTAGATGGCCGTGATTGCATTGCAGACGGACACCAACAGAACGTCCCGCACGCAGTTGTTTTTAGGTGTGTTGTAGCTACCAAACGCTATCAGCGACCCGAACGCTAAACCGAATGAGTAGAAGACTTGAGTGGCCGCATCAAGCCATACCGTCGGCTCGAGCAGCTTCTCAGCGACGTAAAGTACACCACTTTTCCGGAGCTCTGGATGCCCTTCATCACGATGAAGAACACCACGGTCCAGGACAGCATCAGGCAGAGGACAATCCACCACTTGAAGCCACCGGTTTCGTCTATGCTCGGTGCCGCGTCCAGCGTCGTGCGATACCAGAAGTATGCCGTCCCGGAAGATCTTTCGCACTCCTCGACGTCGGTCCCATTGAGCTGTGGACAGGTAGCCCACGGCAAAGGGTACTACAAGATAAGGTGTGAGTGTGGTGGTGGTGTGATACGTGACGCTTCCGTGCAGCTGCATACTTACTCGAAAGCTGTTGAAAAAGTAATAGAAGCACCAGGTAATGATCACATTATAGTAGATCGCCACGAACAGCGTAACGATGCAGGAGCTGATGCCGATACCACCCAGCCACGGGTGGATTGTGTTCCACACGCCAAGCGCTCCGAGCCGCATCCGTTGGCCCATGCCGAGCTCGATCAGAAACAGCGGAATACCCTCGAGAATCAACATAATCATGAAGGGGATGAGAAAAGCGCCTGTGAAGTAGAATGAAACAGATGAATATACACGCACCAGTGACAATGTTTTGTCTGCATGAGGCAAAGAAGAGGATTTGTGATGATAACGTGAACGTGATTTCTTTAGTTCGACGAAAAAAACCTTTCACCTACAACCGCCGATAAGAAATTGAGTTTTCTTGTTCGAATGAATGTATTTGCTGGTGGTGCTTTTATCGTCGAATCTTGCTTTGATTGCGTTTATCGCATGTTTGTAGTGTGTGCTACATTCTTAAGATTGGTAGCTTGTACCAATCATCGTAATGGAGCAGATGGTTCGAGGTACTGAGCATGTTTTGCACTTTGCTCTCCTCGGATATGGGTAAGTGGAAATATGACAGACGCGTATCAACCGATCTTAGGTGTTCCTGTTAAAAGTATTCTTTAAAAAATATTGTCAAATGTTTGTCTTTTACAGTAGTTGTAGTAGAAATTTACAATGTATAACATCTATCGAATTCAAATATTAAATTGTATAAAGTAATACAATTGGAATTTCGTGTCATCTCTTTAGTTTACTTAAATGATAATATAACTTTCAAATATCGATTTTGTATGACTTAATGGTAGGTTCTTTACTCGTTTAGACAATTTTCACCGTTTGAAGTCCGATGTGCATACAATTTGACATGAATAATCAGAATGTGAGCAACGTCAGTCTTCTACACTGAACTGCCTCCAGTAAGAAGTGGCTATTCGGCTTTGGTGCTCCAAAAAATGTCTAATTAATCAAAAAGGAAGAACCGCGAAGTTCAGAAAGAGTTAACAATTTGATATAGATTCCGTTTCCTCTTCAATCTTTTCCTATACTTTCCATTTTTGCAGCGCAATCTAGTTGGGAATAATATGCCGCAAAACAACGAGACTTCAAATGAATAAACCCTATTAAGTTAATCAACTAACAACGCGATGAATTGAACTTAAATTAACAATACGATTATTAAAAAAAAAATGCGAACCAAGTGTGACAGGGCAATGGACGAGTTGAAATAACGAGCTCCACGAATTGGGTGATGATTCAAATAAGAGTTGACAAAATTGTCGATTTCCAAAAAAAAACGTTGTAAAAAGTTCGATCTTCTGACATGGGTTGAAATAGAAATGAAATTCAGCGAAAAGAATAGAAAATTGTGGCACGGCGTAATTGTGCCACCTCTTTAAATACGCATGCAAATTAAAATACAATCATTTTATCTGAATGAAGTAAATCATATTACTCGCTAGTGTACATATATACGATTGAGCAATAGATGAATAGAATGAATAGAATCATTTTCATCATCGCAAGTTGTAAAATGACAACCGAGTCATGGACAGTATAATACACCACACGTACTTCAAAATAATATTCTTTCAAGAATAATGCTGAGAAAAGTTCCACTAAACTAATTTGGATTCCACATAAGTTTGATTCCAAGTTGATATTTCAGTCACAGCAGATTCAATAAAAGCCAAACGTAATGAATGTTTAAGTTTCATAATAGAGAAACAACACACCAACAAAACATAAAAAAATGCTTTTGCTTGCTTTGAACCAATCTTTACACGAATCAATCATAATGAAATTGTTTTCCATGTCCTTCGCCATATCATTCTCTATCGAAAGTAAGCGAAGTTTGATGATCACAGACACTGCAACATATTGTTGCACTGTTTTGCTAATTACTAGGTTCACCTTTCTCAGCAACGCTCTGGCTCCCCGGACAGAGATAATTGGGAAATGTCGGAAATTTTCTTCACCAGGCAAAGTTCAGGCCCGGCACGGCACGGGTAATCCCTACGTTTCGGATCGTTCCTCCAGCCACGTTCCAGCCACGGCTGTCGATCTCTGGCATGTCGATGTGCTTTGTGCTGGCTTAGCCTAGCTTCCGGCGCACTAATCATTTATCCGACGGTGCCACGTGCCCGTCCAGCTGTCTTGCGAGTGGTTATGGAGAAGACCGCACAACCCGCCCGTCCGCCGGTACACGAACGGTGTGTGGCGCAACGTTCGGAGCGATGGGATCGATCGTATGACAGCGGCGCTAGTTAGCTGCAGATTATGCCCGAAGGATAGCATGACAGCGGGTCATTTATTCCTGGCGGAAAGCAAACCAGGTTGCTGTTGCAAGCACAGCGCATAGAAAACAAGTTTTGCTCATGTTTATAAATAGTACGGCACTGTCGGCAAAAGTTAGACTGTAGGATTTTTCCTGTCGCTCGTATGGTATGTTCCGCGAATCCCGTCAAACTGATCCGCGATGGTCCACCCCATGGCCGGAGTACTTGCGGCTGGTGCAACATATTGAATCACCCAACAAGTTCACTACACGTCTGATATTAACTCTGTTTCAATTCAGAAGTCAACAATAGCGTTGCATTAGTACGCGGCGTACACTGGCGGTACAGGTTAGGTGAATTATGCAATGAAAATGCGTTTTGAGCTAAGTTTAATATTCTATCACTTTAGAGTGAAATTGCTGCCATGAAAGTGAAAATTTTAAACTTTGAGCAAAGTGACCAATAAAAAATATAAAATACTATTTTTGCTCTGTGAGCTACTATATATTTTTGAGAAACAAAGTGAAGTTGAATAGTTTCACACAAAATTGCTCAAAGAGTAAGTTATCGTTTTACATATTACGTAAAGAATATGATGCATAATTGAGTAGCATTCAAAATATGTTTTGTCAAGAAACGTTTGATATATTTTGAAAACACAACCTATCTTTTAAAACCTCTTAAATGCAGTGACTTTTTGTTGTAAAGAAGGAATTATTATTGGCTGCATCTAGTTGCATAGTTGCAATGTGCATAGATACATTTTTTTAACCTGGATGTCCGCATAATGAGGGAATATGTGACGAACATGTAGTATTAACATACTTTAGGACATCTGTGTTTAGATCGTTTTTACTTCAGCTAGATGTCAATTATGTCTGCGTATTTATCCGTTTGTTTGTAATTGTTTTGTAAATATCAATTTGCTTATTTTAGATAGCAAAAGCCATATTCCAGATTGTTTTGTGCACGGAGCTGTTCAATGACATGTTTGTGCGAATGACAAGCAGCTTGAACATCCCTTTCTAAACACCGTGCATTGCTCTACCGAAAGCGTTCAACAGCGAATTTGGGTTAAAAAATATTAATCCACCAAAAACACGCGCCGCTTTCGTTATGGCCTGGTTCTGCCTTCGTGTTTACCGGACCGCGTTGACGTTGGCAGCACGTCCTCGTTCAGAATTTAGCAGCAATTACCAAAAATGTGTGCTCCGTCCCACCGGCAGTGCAGCAGCGACGGAACGCCGTCGGATTTGCCATATTCCATTAAATATTTCATGCTCTAGTTTTAATGTACCCCACCAGGCCAGAACGATTTTCTACGGCATCCCGCCGCACCCAACCAAGGCAGCCCTTGCGTTGCGCGCGCGCGCCAGCTAGTTTTATTAAGATCAAGTGCATCGTCATTTTCCCACCTTCAACTGCCAGCGCTGCCGTACGACGGAGGGTTTGCACGGTTTGCATTCAGTGATTTCCCGCCCATCCAACCCGTCCAGGGGTGGTCGTGTCCCATATAACAGTAGGAAATGGCGCTCGGACCCGTCTGTAATGGTAGTGTATTTCGTAACGTCTAGTGCGACGAGCGCCATGGCGATGCGGACAGTGCGGAAAATGGTGTCCACAAACGTGGCACCTGCCAGTCACTATCGCACCGTGCGGCTCTGCGCTCTATAGGTCAGCAATGTCTAGGGCATCGCGACACGCAATGCTCGTTACACGCGACGCGACCGCTGGGGGATGTATGTGGTGGATTTCCCGATATTTTCCCTGCTCCACACACGCTCCCTCATTCTTCCTGCCGCTTTCCCCTTCCGGGGGCCGTACCGGGCACATTGTTTTGATCCTGAAAACTAACCATTACCGCACACGGTTCGTTCGTCGCACTTCGCCCGCGTTGCGTTGCACACTTCGACGGCTGATGCAATTCCAATCGATCGAAAACGCGACGCCCCACTGGACTTTACACTTTCTCGCTCGATTGATCGATTATCCGCGGGGTGCGCGCTATGGGTGCGCGCAACGTCTGCGACGTATTTATAGTAGTGTAGCGCACCGCGGTACCAAGAGCAAAGCGGCACTAATGCAGAGCTAGGTTGGCGCCATTCGAGCGATTTTCATTGGCATCCGCATCGCGGAGTGAGGGTGGGGGTGTTGGTTGGTTGTAACGCGTGCGATGACGAAGGTCTGTGTAGAATAAACATAAACTGCCTTTATGCAAGTTTTGTTTTCACGCAACAATAAATTTGCGACGTTGATTATAAATTCGGCCTGTGATCATTGTTGAGCAAAATTGATAAGTTATGCATTCGGAAGCACCTAACTGAATGTTGGCCGATAAGAATGAACGTTATCGAACCTGAACAAGATAAACAAGCGACGCTAAAAACATGGCTTATCAAATGCTTAATAATTAACTTATAATATAGTTAAATCAGTTCAAACATGCTGTAATAAAAATATAGCTGAAAAATATACATTTAAATCCAACTTAAAAATGATTACAAAATATCTATTTGACCACAAACCGTGCACTGCAACATGAACAAAATGCTTGAAATTGCATTGTAACGTTTGTGGAAACTTATGTTAAGAATACACTACATTGCCTTTGGATCATGCTAGCGTTCTTCTTCATAGCCTCCGGGCCTTCATTCTCTACATACATACAAAGTTTAATTCTGAACAGAAGATAATTTCGTATCGTGTTCTTAAAATTATAGTAAAACGGAACCAAGTTTTGGAAACGGCTGAGCAAAAACGGTACAGGTGCAATAGAATGCGCAACGCACTGATCTATGTTACTACACAGAAGAGAAGTAAGTGACGTGTTGTGGCTAATTCTGGCTCATAATTACCATATTGTCATTGGATTATTAAATAGTTGCATGGATGGTTCATTGACTTCTTTTTCGCGCCTAGTCGCGCATGGAGTTGAGGAGTGAGGATTGAATTGTTTGCCGGTTTAAGGTACGTATGGGTGTGATTTAATACATAACCGCCGACAACCAAGTTGAGCACTGCTTGTGTGTAGCACAATCCGCAAAAAGTTAATGCTATATCGGTTTCTTCGCGGCTTCGTAGGTGTAGCTTAGATACGGTAACAACAAACTCTAAGAGTTCTTATCAAGTTCTCCAAATAGTTGGATGTGTGTGTTTTTGCTTGTTGTTTGGTTGGCGTACCGAAACGTTTTCTCTCTATTTGGTAACTGACACTAATGTAACGCTAGCTTTATACATTGCTGCTGCTGTCGATGTGTTGCCGTGGAAAACATTCGTATGGCTGCGTTCTGTGCTCCTCATAAAAAGAAAACGGTCTTAAAGGGTTTAACGCACACGATAAAAGCTTGTAACTACTGCCGCGACCCATTGTTGGCTGCCATTGTGTTGAAAGTAGTTTGGCCTGTACACTATCGCACCGCTAAGAACTAGAAATCGACCACCTCCATGCGGAACGGTTTCTTCCGCGAACCGGGGCTCAGCACGTTGGCGGTCAGATGGTGTTGGTTTTTGAACTGCAGCTGCGGCTGCTGCTGTTTCGACTGCGGCGAAGACAGCGCGGTAGCCGGCTTTTTCGCCAACATCTTGCCCATCGTCGGTGGTTCGTCTTCGTCGTCCGAATCGCTCCGAACGTTGACCGGTCCGCCTAGCGCAGGTCCACTAAAATCGTCATCGTCATCATCGTCTTCCTGTTGGCATCGAAGCAGAGAGCATGGGTGTTAATGTGGTTGACTAGCGGTGGAAAGTTTCGGCTAAAGACAAATCTAAACATCATACAAAAGGATGCACCTAGAAGACGATAGTTTTGCAAACGAATAGATCATGCTTAAAAAGCACAATTTATTTGAATTTTGAATTATTATTATTATTATTTTGAATTATTACTTGGAAACGTTGACCATAGATATCTCAAAGAAAGGAACGAATTTGTTTACTACTGAACAAGATAAACAAGCGACGCTAAAAACATGGCTTATCAAATGCTTAATAATTAACTTATAATATAGTTAAATCAGTTATTTTTTCTTAAAAGGAATAATTCCATTTCTTTAAGCGGTCTAGAGAATAATACACCACCTAACCGTGGAGTGTAGTCATTGGTATTGGAACAGTACAATTTGTACAACAGGAAAACACACACACACCTATAGCAGGTAACTAGCTGCAACCCAAGAAATACTGCATTTTCCAGCTGCGGCACTCCGAACGCGCTGCACTGATTCCAGGCCCTGTTCTGGTCAGTCACATCACCCCACGTTAAGTGATATCGGCCATCGTAAGTCACCCAGCTGGGTTTGTGGGGTGAGCGGTAAAAAAGGTGGTTTTAAAACCGGCTTCTAGGAGAAGCCTTTTCCCGCCCTCCAAGAAAACCCACAGTGTGCAGATTACGTTTCGCTTCAGATGTCCTGACTTCTGGATTCTAATTAACCTATTACAAATAGCTTGATTTTCACAGCATCTTCTGCCTATGATACGCTATACATGGTATTTACAAGTAACAATGTTATCCTTTTCGCGCTGCAGCTGTGCTGTCATCGGTCGAAACATCACTCGATAGCTACCCGGGAAAACAAAACGCCGCAAAAGTAGTACACACGCACACACTCCACCTACTGAAGGAACAGGACTGGGTTGTTAATTAAAAAGAAAACGGTCTTAAAGGGTTTAACGCACACGATAAAAGCTTGTAACTACTGCCGCGACCCATTGTTGGCTGCCATTGTGTTGAAAGTAGTTTGGCCTGTACACTATCGCACCGCTAAGAACTAGAAATCGACCACCTCCATGCGGAACGGTTTCTTCCGCGAACCGGGGCTCAGCACGTTGGCGGTCAGATGGTGTTGGTTTTTGAACTGCAGCTGCGGCTGCTGCTGTTTCGACTGCGGCGAAGACAGCGCGGTAGCCGGCTTTTTCGCCAACATCTTGCCCATCGTCGGTGGTTCGTCTTCGTCGTCCGAATCGCTCCGAACGTTGACCGGTCCGCCTAGCGCAGGTCCACTAAAATCGTCATCGTCATCATCGTCTTCCTGTTGGCATCGAAGCAGAGAGCATGGGTGTTAATGTGGTTGACTAGCGGTGGAAAGTTTCGGCTAAAGACAAATCTAAACATCATACAAAAGGATGCACCTAGAAGACGATAGTTTTGCAAACGAATAGATCATGCTTAAAAAGCACAATTTATTTGAATTTTGAATTATTATTATTATTATTTTGAATTATTACTTGGAAACGTTGACCATAGATATCTCAAAGAAAGGAACGAATTTGTTTACTACTGAACAAGATAAACAAGCGACGCTAAAAACATGGCTTATCAAATGCTTAATAATTAACTTATAATATAGTTAAATCAGTTCAAACATGCTGTAATAAAAATATAGCTGAAAAATATACATTTAAATCCAACTTAAAAATGATTACAAAATATCTATTTGACCACAAACCGTGCACTGCAACATGAACAAAATGCTTGAAATTGCATTGTAACGTTTGTGGAAACTTATGTTAAGAATACACTACATTGCCTTTGGATCATGCTAGCGTTCTTCTTCATAGCCTCCGGGCCTTCATTCTCTACATACATACAAAGTTTAATTCTGAACAGAAGATAATTTCGTATCGTGTTCTTAAAATTATAGTAAAACGGAACTAAGTTTTGGAAACGGCTGAGCAAAAACGGTACAGGTGCAATAGAATGCGCAACGCACTGATCTATGTTACTACACAGAAGAGAAGTAAGTGACGTGTTGTGGCTAATTCTGGCTCATAATTACCATATTGTCATTGGATTATTAAATAGTTGCATGGATGGTTCATTGACTTCTTTTTCGCGCCTAGTCGCGCATGGAGTTGAGGAGTGAGGATTGAATTGTTTGCCGGTTTAAGGTACGTATGGGTGTGATTTAATACATAACCGCCGACAACCAAGTTGAGCACTGCTTGTGTGTAGCACAATCCGCAAAAAGTTAATGCTATATCGGTTTCTTCGCGGCTTCGTAGGTGTAGCTTAGATACGGTAACAACAAACTCTAAGAGTTCTTATCAAGTTCTCCAAATAGTTGGATGTGTGTGTTTTTGCTTGTTGTTTGGTTTTTTGGTAGTTCCGTTTTTGTGTTTTAATATGGCAAACTATGCTTAACGCGCAACGTTCTAAACTAAAGCACAAATATAAATATTGTTTGTTGATTGGTGAAACAATTCTAACGGGCGCTTTTATAATACTACGATTATTGTACGAGCGCACCGTGCGGTGCTATCTTTCACCGGAGCGAGGTCTGCAACTAATAAAATTAACACCCAAATTTACTCAACCCGATTCGATCATTGTTGAGCAAAATTGATAAGTTATGCATTCGGAAGCACCTAACTGAATGTTGGCCGATAAGAATGAACGTTATCGAACGTTTCGCTTTTTGATGTACAATGCTATGCTTTGAGTTAATACACAGTGAAGGTGGTTTGAAAAAAAGAAAACAACGCAAATTGTGCATAGCACCCGAATGCCTCAAGAATTAACGTGTACGCTCCAAAAACGGAAGACCGCTACAAAATGGTTGTAGTCATTCGAGAAAAAAAATCTCCATTTTATTTCATCCCGTTGGCGGTGGATTACAAAACAAAGGTTTTATGTAATTTAAACAACGTTCCATCTTTGGCCTTTTGCCTCCAGAGCTCGATATTGGTGTACCGGCTTCCCATCCTTCGCTACGAGACTATTAACAACTAACGCTTAAAAGATAATCCTTACTACATAGTTGTTTCATTTTTTAGCTTTTCTTTTAATTTACTCGATTTGATCACATTGTTTATTGTATCTTTCTTCCTGTTATCCAGATTCACCTGTCACGCGCTGCCGCTGCCGCCTCGGTTTTTAGACTTTGCTTGTTTATCTGAGTGTTCGGGTTTAGTTCAGTTTGCTTCAATTGAATGTTTCCGCTAACCTATGACGATGGTGTGGAAGGGCAATATATAACACAGGTGGACGCGTTGACGGCGGCGAAACGAAACGGATTAAGGGGTGTCGGTGGCACTAGTGCCCGTACGGCTCGTGAGTGTGCTCGATTACTCGATTACTGATTTTGTTGTAGTATTTGTGGCTTCGGGCAGTTAGATAAATCCACGTCATGTACCAGCTAGACTAAGACCCTGCCTCATTCTCCTGTATCACTTTCCTTTCGTGCTGCTGGGCAACTGGGCTTCATTGAAACCAAAACACTGCATATATTTGCTAAACGAAAATCAGTAACGTGTTTTAGAAACTCCTAGCTTAGGATTTGGCTACCATTCCTTTCGTACAAACAAAACTGTCCCCGTGCATGCATCATGCATAACACGGAAGTGTTGGAAACGGTGCTGTTGTTGGATTGCAAGCTTTAGACATTGTCTTTGTTTCCTTGTTCGCTTGGTTTTAGAAATATTTTCTTCGTTCCTTTTTTCTTGCGCTTTCCGCTTACCAGAATGTCTTACTAGAGCTTCATCACGCACTTTGGTTGTAATCGTTCGTAATATCTTACACACTTCGCATGCACTTACGTAATAATTATTTGTTCACTTATACATTATATCTGATGAGCATGTTTTATAAATGGTGTTCGCTCGAGAGTTTTTGCATGTTTTTTGGTAGTTCCGTTTTTGTGTTTTAATATGGCAAACTATGCTTAACGCGCAACGTTCTAAACTAAAGCACAAATATAAATATTGTTTGTTGATTGGTGAAACAATTCTAACGGGCGCTTTTATAATACTACGATTATTGTACGAGCGCACCGTGCGGTGCTATCTTTCACCGGAGCGAGGTCTGCAACTAATAAAATTAACACCCAAATTTACTCAACCCGATTCGATAGCGTTGAAGTTTTCTGTTTTCTCTGCATACACTCGTTGCTCTTGCTTCTATCAATTTGTATTTTTTGTGATTTTTTTCTTAAAAGGAATAATTCCATTTCTTTAAGCGGTCTAGAGAATAATACACCACCTAACCGTGGAGTGTAGTCATTGGTATTGGAACAGTACAATTTGTACAACAGGAAAACACACACACACCTATAGCAGGTAACTAGCTGCAACCCAAGAAATACTGCATTTTCCAGCTGCGGCACTCCGAACGCGCTGCACTGATTCGGGCGAAGTTTTGCCTCGTTTGATTGCATCATCGGTTTTCGTCTATAACTTTCAAGTAATAAACTCCATGTCAATGTCACTTTGACTCGTGCACCAGACACTACAACTGCTAACTGGATGCACTGCTACTGGCACTACTTTTCGGCAAGACAAGACTACCGATACATGTAATGATCGGGATCATGATGAGGCGATCAATGAACGAACGGCGATAGTATCAAGCTGTTCTACACAGGTACAACATTCACGTGATTGAAACAGTAATGACTTTGGAAGATGATGTAATTAATAGTTACAAAAATCGTGACAAAAAAGAACAGTGTGCTTTCATACCAATACAAGTAGTGCGTTTGGGTAAAATTTTACGTTTAAAAGACCTGATATTGTCCTGGTGGAAGAGTGTCGGTAGTGTCGAATTTCAACGTTCTTTTGGAAGTTATCGTTTGAAAGGCAGATGATGAAGATGAGAATTACTGGTAGAAGTTAGGAGTTTAGCAAACGCATACGCTCCGTTTCGGACCGATGGTTCTACTAAACGAGAATCGTGGACTGATTCGAGAGTTTCTAGCGTACAATTGCTTATGAAGCAACCAACATGAGAGCACAGCATACTACAACGATGACGATGTTGGACATGAAGGGAGCCGGTGAAGCATGATTGTGCACCGGCCTCGGACTCGGAATGCGATGTTTAGGATACATGTGTTTGGTTTGGTATTTGATCATATACTACATTTATCACTGAATTTGTTTGTTTGTTTTGGGGATTTTATGAACGTATCTATGAATGAAGAAAACAGAGAGAAAGAGAAAAGAGTTTGGAAAGAAGGGAAAAGGGACGAGGATACATCAAGTTAGTATTCGATGAAGAGAACGATGAGCAATGAAGATGGAACAAGTACTAACTGGCTGTGAAAATGGAAAAGTGTTATCAGGTTCCAGGATCTTAAAAAAAAATGATTACAAAATATCTATTTGACCACAAACCGTGCACTGCAACATGAACAAAATGCTTGAAATTGCATTGTAACGTTTGTGGAAACTTATGTTAAGAATACACTACATTGCCTTT
Source organism: Anopheles cracens (assembly GCA_002091845.1). NCBI lineage: Eukaryota > Metazoa > Arthropoda > Insecta > Diptera > Culicidae > Anopheles > Anopheles cracens. The sequence continues at coordinate 459,160 of KZ072282.1, forward strand.
GGATCATGCTAGCGTTCTTCTTCATAGCCTCCGGGCCTTCATTCTCTACATACATACAAAGTTTAATTCTGAACAGAAGATAATTTCGTATCGTGTTCTTAAAATTATAGTAAAACGGAACCAAGTTTTGGAAACGGCTGAGCAAAAACGGTACAGGTGCAATAGAATGCGCAACGCACTGATCTATGTTACTACACAGAAGAGAAGTAAGTGACGTGTTGTGGCTAATTCTGGCTCATAATTACCATATTGTCATTGGATTATTAAATAGTTGCATGGATGGTTCATTGACTTCTTTTTCGCGCCTAGTCGCGCATGGAGTTGAGGAGTGAGGATTGAATTGTTTGCCGGTTTAAGGTACGTATGGGTGTGATTTAATACATAACCGCCGACAACCAAGTTGAGCACTGCTTGTGTGTAGCACAATCCGCAAAAAGTTAATGCTATATCGGTTTCTTCGCGGCTTCGTAGGTGTAGCTTAGATACGGTAACAACAAACTCTAAGAGTTCTTATCAAGTTCTCCAAATAGTTGGATGTGTGTGTTTTTGCTTGTTGTTTGGTTGGCGTACCGAAACGTTTTCTCTCTATTTGGTAACTGACACTAATGTAACGCTAGCTTTATACATTGCTGCTGCTGTCGATGTGTTGCCGCGGAAAACATTCGTATGGCTGCGTTCTGTGCTCCTCATCCGTTCCACCACACGTCTGACGTTATCGCATGATGTCGTAACGATATCGTCCGTCATTCGTTAAGATTTGCTTAAGGTTCACACTGTATCCTCGTGCATATCTGTGCGTTGAGTTTGAATTTGTGTGTTTTGTGTGCGCGTTAGTTTCACACGTAGACTGTGATGTTGATCCGAGCTACTGCTGTCAGAATCGGTTTTCCGGCCCAGGATCGCTCCACTGGACAAAGGGTTGATGGTGTTGCAGGAACGATCTCACTACTGCTTCATGATGGACTTCCTAGTCCCGGTACTAGTGATGCTGGTGGTGACTAGCGTCGCATTGTTATTGCTGCTATTGTTACTGCTGGCGGTAGAGGTGGTTGTAACGTTCGGGTTACCATTGCCGTAACTAACGCTACCAGTGCTGGGTCTATTAGTTTTGCCGGGCGAAGTTTTGCCTCGTTTGATTGCATCATCGGTTTTCGTCTATAACTTTCAAGTAATAAACTCCATGTCAATGTCACTTTGACTCGTGCACCAGACACTACAACTGCTAACTGGATGCACTGCTACTGGCACTACTTTTCGGCAAGACAATCGACAAGACTATCGATACATGTAATGATCGGGATCATGATGAGGCGATCAATGAACGAACGGCGATAGTATCAAGCTGTTCTACACAGGTACAACATTCACGTGATTGAAACAGTAATGACTTTGGAAGATGATGTAATTAATAGTTACAAAAATCGTGACAAAAAAGAACAGTGTGCTTTCATACCAATACAAGTAGTGCGTTTGGGTAAAATTTTACGTTTAAAAGACCTGATATTGTCCTGGTGGAAGAGTGTCGGTAGTGTCGAATTTCAACGTTCTTTTGGAAGTTATCGTTTGAAAGGCAGATGATGAAGATGAGAATTACTGGTAGAAGTTAGGAGTTTAGCAAACGCATACGCTCCGTTTCGGACCGATGGTTCTACTAAACGAGAATCGTGGACTGATTCGAGAGTTTCTAGCGTACAATTGCTTATGAAGCAACCAACATGAGAGCACAGCATACTACAACGATGACGATGTTGGACATGAAGGGAGCCGGTGAAGCATGATTGTGCACCGGCCTCGGACTCGGAATGCGATGTTTAGGATACATGTGTTTGGTTTGGTATTTGATCATATACTACATTTATCACTGAATTTGTTTGTTTGTTTTGGGGATTTTATGAACGTATCTATGAATGAAGAAAACAGAGAGAAAGAGAAAAGAGTTTGGAAAGAAGGGAAAAGGGACGAGGATACATCAAGTTAGTATTCGATGAAGAGAACGATGAGCAATGAAGATGGAACAAGTACTAACTGGCTGTGAAAATGGAAAAGTGTTATCAGGTTCCAGGATCTTAAAAAAGAATCGGTTGAAACACTTTTCCATTTGCTTTCAACTATTGATGAGAAAAAACATTTAAATGACGATTTTTTGAAAAGGTATAGTGAGAAGAGGATTTGAGACATCAATAATGAAATTAGTACAGCCAAACAGCAAGATGATTTGGATGAAAAACGAAGGCAACAAGGAATGCTGCCAGACGGGAAATGAATGCTAAGAAATGGCATGTAAAATACAGTAAAACTTACATCAAAATCTCCGATCGTGAAACGTGTAGCAGCCAGTGATTGTGGAGGTGGTAGATCAGGGCTAACAACCTGAGTTTAGTACGGAACATTACGTATTGCATGGATGTTGTAGTTTGATTTTACAAAAGCATTAAAGCATGAAGCACACAGAACAGGATTAACGATAAACATGTACGAATACGATGTATACGATGAATCGGTAAGTGGTGTAAGATTGGATTATAGATTATAGATTTTATCAAGTGTTATACAAATTTATTTCCGCCAACAGACAGTGGACAGAGCGCAACGAGAAAGAAGAAAGAGAAGAAAGAGAAAGAAGAAAATCACATGAATAGATGAACTAGCACGAACATTTGAGACATTTCATCTGAAGCTGACAGTGCGTGACATCAGGATTCGGGGCCCAATTTGGGAACCTAACTTTGCATTGTTGATCTTAGCATACGTCTTACACATATTACAATGTTTTTTTAACAGTAATGACTTTGGAAGATGATGTAATTAATAGTTACAAAAATCGTGACAAAAAAGAACAGTGTGCTTTCATACCAATATAAGTAGTGCGTTTGGGTAAAATTTTACGTTGAAAAGACCTGATATTGTCCTGGTGGAAGAGTGTCGGTAGTGTCGAATTTCAACGTTCTTTTGGAAGTTATCGTTTGAAAGGCAGATGATGAAGATGAGAATTACTGGTAGAAGTTAGGAGTTTAGCAAACGCATACGCTCCGTTTCGGACCGATGGTTCTACTAAACGAGAATCGTGGACTGATTCGAGAGTTTCTAGCGTACAATTGCTTATGAAGCAACCAACATGAGAGCACAGCATACTACAACGATGACGATGTTGGACATGAAGGGAGCCGGTGAAGCATGATTGTGCACCGGCCTCGGACTCGGAATGCGATGTTTAGGATACATGTGTTTGGTTTGGTATTTGATCATATACTACATTTATCACTGAATTTGTTTGTTTGTTTTGGGGATTTTATGAACGTATCTATGAATGAAGAAAACAGAGAGAAAGAGAAAAGAGTTTGGAAAGAAGGGAAAAGGGACGAGGATACATCAAGTTAGTATTCGATGAAGAGAACGATGATCAATGAAGATGGAACAAGTACTAACTGGCTGTGAAAATGGAAAAGTGTTATCAGGTTCCAGGATCTTAAAAAAGAATCGGTTGAAACACTTTTCCATTTGCTTTCAACTATTGATGAGAAAAAACATTTAAATGACGATTTTTTGAAAAGGTATAGTGAGAAGAGGATTTGAGACATCAATAATGAAATTAGTACAGCCAAACAGCAAGATGATTTGGATGAAAAACGAAGGCAACAAGGAATGCTGCCAGACGGGAAATGAATGCTAAGAAATGGCATGTAAAATACAGTAAAACTTACATCAAAATCTCCGATCGTGAAACGTGTAGCAGCCAGTGATTGTGGAGGTGGTAGATCAGGGCTAACAACCTGAGTTTAGTACGGAACATTACGTATTGCATGGATGTTGTAGTTTGATTTTACAAAAGCATTAAAGCATGAAGCACACAGAACAGGATTAACGATAAACATGTACGAATACGATGTATACGATGAATCGGTTTATCGCATGTTTGTAGTGTGTGCTACATTCTTAAGATTGGTAGCTTGTACCAATCATCGTAATGGAGCAGATGGTTCGAGGTACTGAGCATGTTTTGCACTTTGCTCTCCTCGGATATGGGTAAGTGGAAATATGACAGACGCGTATCAACCGATCTTAGGTGTTCCTGTTAAAAGTATTCTTTAAAAAATATTGTCAAATGTTTGTCTTTTACAGTAGTTGTAGTAGAAATTTACAATGTATAACATCTATCGAATTCAAATATTAAATTGTATAAAGTAATACAATTGGAATTTCGTGTCATCTCTTTAGTTTACTTAAATGATAATATAACTTTCAAATATCGATTTTGTATGACTTAATGGTAGGTTCTTTACTCGTTTAGACAATTTTCACCGTTTGAAGTCCGATGTGCATACAATTTGACATGAATAATCAGAATGTGAGCAACGTCAGTCTTCTACACTGAACTGCCTCCAGTAAGAAGTGGCTATTCGGCTTTGGTGCTCCAAAAAATGTCTAATTAATCAAAAAGGAAGAACCGCGAAGTTCAGAAAGAGTTAACAATTTGATATAGATTCCGTTTTCTCTTCAATCTTTTCCAATACTTTCCATTTTTGCAGCGCAATCTAGTTGGGAATAATATGCCGCAAAACAACGAGACTTCAAATGAATAAACCCTATTAAGTTAATCAACTAACAACGCGATGAATTGAACTTAAATTAACAATACGATTATTAAAAAAAAAATATGCGAACCAAGTGTGACAGGGCAATGGACGAGTTGGAATAACGAACTCCACGAATTGGGTGATAATTCAAATAAGAGTTGACAAAATTGTCGATTTCCAAAAAAAAAACGTTGTAAAAAGTTCGATCTTCTGACATGGGTTGAAATAAAAATGAAATTCAGCGAAAAGAATAGAAAATTGTGGCACGGCGTAATTGTGCCACCTCTTTAAATACGCATGCAAATTAAAATACAATCATTTTATCTGAATGAAGTAAATCATATTACTCACTAGTGTACATATATACGATTTAGCAAAAGATGAATAGAATGAATGGAATCATTTTCATCATCGCAAGTTGTAAAATGACAACCGAGTCATGGACAGTATAATACACCACACGTACTTCAAAATAATATTCTTTCAAGAATAATGCTGAGAAAAGTTCCACTAAACTAATTTGGATTCCACATAAGTTTGATTCCAAGTTGATATTTCAGTCACAGCAGATTCAATAAAATCCAAACGAAATGAACGTTGAAGTTTCATAATAGAGAAACAACACACCAACAAAACATAAAAAATGCTTATGCTTGCTTTGAACCAATCTTTACACGAATCAATCATAATGAAAATGTTTTCCATGTCCTTCGCCATATCATTCTCTATCGAAAGTAAGCGAAGTTTGATGATCACAGACACTGCAACATATTGTTGCACTGTTTTGCTAATTACTAGGTTCACCTTTCTCAGCAACGCTCTGGCTCCCCGGACAGAGATAATTGGGAAATGTCGGAAATTTTCTTCACCAGGCAAAGTTCAGGCCCGGCACGGCACGGGTAATCCCTACGTTTCGGATCGTTCCTCCAGCCACGTTCCAGCCACGGCTGTCGATCTCTGGCATGTCGATGTGCTTTGTGCTGGCTTAGCCTAGCTTCCGGCGCACTAATCATTTATCCGACGGTGCCACGTGCCCGTCCAGCTGTCTTGCGAGTGGTTATGGAGAAGACCGCACAACCCGCCCGACCGCCGGTACACGAACGGTGTGTGGAGCAACGTTCGGAGCGATGGGATCGATCGTATGACAGCGGCGCTAGTTAGCTGCAGATTATGCCCGAAGGATAGCATGACAGCGGGTCATTTATTCCTGGCGGAAAGCAAACCAGGTTGCTGTTGCAAGCACAGCGCATAGAAAACAAGTTTTGCTCATGTTTATAAATAGTACGGCACTGTCGGCAAAAGTTAGACTGTAGGATTTTTCCTGTCGCTCGTATGGTATGTTCCGCGAATCCCGTCAAACTGATCCGCGATGGTCCACCCCATGGCCGGAGTACTTGCGGCTGGTGCAACATATTGAATCACCCAACAAGTTCACTACACGACTGATATTAACTCTGTTTCAATTCAGAAGTCAACAATAGCGTTGCATTAGTACGCGGCATACACTGGCGGTACAGGTTTCTATTTGTTATGATTATAATTTACCCAATGCCTGTTGTTTACTGATTGCAGCATGCACGCGCTCTGCCGGAATGCAATTGCGGGCGAATGTCACTACAAAGCGAGACCCGGGCGGGGTTTATAATTTTCCCCGTGTGAGAGAATTGCACTTGAATTTCTCTGTTGTGAACGAATGCTGGAGTATTGGCTAGTTATTTATGGCTGTTTGGTTGGATAATAAAGAAAACAACTTTGAATAACTTTATTACGTTGTGGTCGCACACGCTCTGCTAATAAAAATTGTGCGTATGCAAAACAGTGAGTTTGTAACAGTAGCATCGATTCGAATTCAGATATTGCCATCATCATTAGGAGCACGTCAAACGAATGAGCGCATTGCGTTTACGACAGATGTTCACTATCGACATTCGGAAGAATCGCTACAGCCTGGCCAAAGGGGACCAAAGGATAATTACCAAGTGATCAAGTTATTTAGCAATAATCCGGTATAATCTGCCATCTCGATTAAATATGTCCGCATAGTGGACGCGAGGAAAATCTGATGTACGGAAAAGCATTAGAATCCAGTATCAGCTATCGAGTCTCAGTAAAATCTTTTATCGAATCAGCAATAAAATAGTTGGTGGTAGGAGTTTGCTAAATATTCCCCAACTTGTGCGAATCTTATGCCGCTAGATTAATAAAGATGCTTACAATGCTGCTTTCTCTTACTCTTCCTGAGCAGAAAAGCAATCTACAAAAATAAAATCCACCCTGAACCTGATACTGTGGCACTGTGAAATGTTCGATAACTTGTAGCACATAATGAAGTGCTTAGTGTGGCATGCAACCAGCTGGCAGCGCGAAAACTGCCTGCGTATTATAAATCTGTTCACCCGTATGGATGGAACGTGCTCATGATGACAGAAATTATTTTAGCTTCCAGCTTGCTGCATTGCTACGGACAGATGGGACTGACTGGAGCAATGACTGGAGGAAGGAAAGTGGGAAGCCTATTGGACGGCAGTCAGATGTGTGTGCAGTAGTTTATGAGAATCGTTCATGGCAGATATGCCATTGTGATAGTCTGACATACATTCATTTTTCCTGAACAGCAAACTATTTCTGTCCACCAGAATGAATGTGTTTTAATAGTTTAAGTTGATTGACATGCAATTATGAGTCTTTTCGTGAAGCATGCGTAACTGTACACTGTGTGCAGTATAGACGAGCAGACTAGAGTGCATTTTGCAAGCAGGTGAATTATGCAATGAAAATGCGTTTTGAGCTAAGTTTAATATTCTATCACTTTAGAGTGAAATTGCTGCCATGAAAGTAAAAATTTAAACTTTGAGCAAAGTAACCAATCAAAAATTTAAAATACTATTTTTGCTCTGTGAGCTCAAATATTTTTGAGAAACAAAGTGAAGTTGAATAGTTTCACACAAAATTGCTCAAAGGGTAAGTTATCGTTTTACATATTACGTAAAGAATATGATGCATAATTGAGTAGCATTCAAAATATGTTTTGTCAAGAAACGTTTGATATATTTTGAAAACACAACCTATCTTTTAAAACCTCTTAAATGCAGTGAATTTTTGTTGTAAAGAAGGAATTATTATTGGCTGCATCTAGTTGCATAGTTGCAATGTGCATAGATACACTTTTTTAACCTGGATGTCCGCATAATGAGGGAATATGAGACGAACATGTAGTATTAACATACTTTAGGACATCTGTGTTTAGATCGTTTTTACTTCAGCTAGATGTCAATTATGTCTGCGTATTTATCCGTTTGTTTGTAATTGTTTTGTAAATATCAATTTGCTTATTTTAGATAGCAAAAGCGCGCCTAGTTTTTCGGTTCACCGAAACTGATATTGATCACACAGTCGAACGCACGCATTGATGCAGTGCTCTGCCATTGTTAAGACGCACTAAAAAAAAACGCATTGCTATATAGTAAATTATGTTCTACACTAGACTGGCTTTGACAAATGTTAATACGAATGTACCGTATTTTAGCGTGTATAATGACCCCCTTTTGACCAGGCCATGTCAATTGAAGTTGAATTTTAACATTCGTTATCAAAATCG
>KZ072282.1:467341-477668 GCA_002091845.1 Anopheles cracens
CCTTTGTTTCCAAAAATCTTGGATAATTCATCTGAAGGGTCGTTATACAGGCTAAAATACGGTACTTTTACACATTATGTATGAAATTGGGAAGATTTCATGAAAAACACTTCCGGAAAACCCTCATATTGACAAAGAATAACATTTGACATTCAATTTAGATGCAATTTGAAGAAGGGTTCATATGGAAATGTTACAATAGAAGAAAAAACTTCTACCATACTGCACGACAGGCAGCAAGATACTGTAATTAGAACAAATCAGCGCAATTTTTTCACCGAACCCATCGAAGATTCTTATCGATCGGTTTACATTGTCGACGATACTCAGCCGTAGATAGCGACAACCGTTCCCCATCGAGACATGGGGCTATGTTTAGCAACAAAAAAAACAATCTCCCCTTTCGCAGACGCAGACAAATAGCTTCCGCAGTTTTTGTTTCCCGCCCAAGCGATACGGAACAGCTGGATTTTCATTGGCATCCGCATCGCGGAGTGAGGGTGGGGGTGTTGGTTGGTTGTAACGCGTGCGATGACGAAGGTCTGTGTGTCATGTAGGTGAGAAAAGCTGGTGTGTGCGGAGGACGTATGAGTGGACCATTTATTTTGCCCTGCCCTGAGTCAAAACCAGGGCACTTTTTTGAGAAGGTACTGCGTTCAATCTGGACGCGTCAGGTAAAAGGTGGTATGATGTTTCAAACAGTTTCCCTTTCGAAACCTGACCGGATGATCCATGCGTTATTTTTAACGTCTTGTCATGATTACCACCGCCAACGCTTAAGCGGTTTTCAAACGTCAGCTTGAGTGATCTATTTGTTTACGTCGGCGAGAGGACGAAAGTTCGCCACACACCGATTGGCTTCATGGCTTCTACACACGGTTCAATGAGCATATTACTATGTTCTCATGATGTAGCCGTCGGCTCGATCGATTGCTGTGTGCTGTGTGAAGTGAAACTATTACGTGCACCCCGATCAGAACAGGCGCGGGTAAACCATACCGCCGATTAATGCCTTCGACCCCTCGCCGTGGTCAAGTCAGGTGGTCGTTACTGTCACTTCGAATCGGTTCGCTGACAGTGTAATTGCCTTCTGCCGGCGGATAGGAGGTAGAAAGGCGAGCACGCCTGACGCTCGTTTAACGACGCAGAATCTGTGCAATTTGTGTTTGCCGATCGAATCGAACGGCGCTGGTGAGCTTTCTGGCTGATAGCCACCCCTAGTTGTTGTCGGTGCTCGTGAACTTGAGACTTGGGCCTTCTGAGGGCGGAAGGCGCCTATGGTCGCTGTTTTAGCGTTTCTCGAAACAACAGGTCCACGTGGGGGCGATGACTGATGGATTACAAATTACATCGGATCGGATCGTTCGCACGAGGCAGCGAGCCATGATCAAGGTTGACTGTTTGGTGCTGGGCTAACGAATGCAATGGAGGCGCCTAGTTTTTCGGTTCACCGAAACTGATATTGATCACACAGTCGAACGCACGCATTGATGCAGTGCTCTGCCATTGTTTCCGGCGCCTCCTAGTTCGCGTATGATTGTTTGAAACACCCGCCCCAGTCAATATCAATCGAAATGCGAAACGTGCCAACCAATGGGTGCTGATTGGAACAAATGCCCGTAATTGATACGGTGCAGTGCTGTACGCAAACAGTTGCAGCGATCGGGCCCGATACAATCATCGTTGGAAGTGGTGATCGATAATAAATTAGCGGACCGTCTCTTGAGCGTTCGCCTGCTGGTGTAAGTGGTTTACAGCACACTGGCACACATATCGACGGGTTCCTGCAGCCTTGCGTGTTCAATTTTACAACAAAAAGAAGGCCAGGAAATTACTGTGTTCTTATGCAAACAGCCATGGTGAATTGATATGCCCGGTTGCTTCAATTGAAAATCTATCCCAAATACACAGGCGTCACCAAAACACCATTGTTATGCTTCAATGTTAAGGTGCATTTTATTAAAAATAAAACCTCATTCTATTTCTGGTGCAAAGACGATAGTCATAACGTGCACGTTGCTTATCTCGATTTGACTTTGCCACGGCAGTGCGATTGGCTGTTGGCATCCCGATTGCTCCCAGGAGAAAAAAAAACTATCGAAAGAAAAACCGAGAGTCGTTACATCGAAAGGTGAAGCAATCGATAAATCGACTTCCAACACCGAAGCGACTGTTGGCAAACTGTTGTGGCAAGTGCAAGTGAAATAAAATCGTTTGCCAGATTCGGGTCCCGTGGCTTTTGCATGTGCTGTTTTGTCAGATGTGTACCAGGTTTTTGCCCCACCGCACAAATAGGTTATGAAATTGATTTTAAGTCCATAATTTATCGCACCAGCCGATGTGGTACGTCTGCCCGTGAGCGGGTTTTTTGGCAAACGCTACCCGCATCCGTACGGTCGACACAGTAGATTCCTGCGGGATTATTAGCAAAACACTTACCGCCTCCATTCTGCTGGCACAGATACGGAAACCGCCAGATGTTGCCAAGCCCGACCGAGTAGCCGATAATACTGAGGAAAAACTGCATCTTGCCGGACCAGGCCGCGCGGTCCGGGTCGCCGTCGGGCATCGCACCGGCGCCGTCGCGCGACCCGATCGAGCTGCGATCCGGGGGTGACAGCATGATCGTGACACCGTGCGTGCCGTCGCCGCGCGCACGTGTGTTCAGCGGGGCCATCTCGTGCCCGTTGTTCCGCGGACCCGGCACCCCGTCCACCTTAGTCGTCATCGTCACTGGGCGGGTCGTCAGTGGGTAACCGTTGTCTTGGCTGCGGCTCCGTCGTGCACCACTTTACGATGTCACGCTTCGAGTGCCGATCCAATGTCACGGTTGCTGCCGGAGGGTGCGCGCCTGGCCTGGTGGGAGAGGAAGCGAGAACGAGCCATCACATTTAATTAGCACGCAACAATAACGTTCCTTTCGATCATTTGTTAAGATGGGAACGGCCCATGGGAATATACACATCTCACGAGAGCTCATTTGCGAGGGGTGACACATCGTTTATGGTTCACCACACTGGAAGCGATAGGTTCCGCGAACGTGGAAGACGCTTCGTAGGAGTTGTTGCGGGTGTGGTTGACTAGACTAGTATTCTAGCAGGTTTTGTTTCGTGTGGTGTAGCACATAAGTTACTCATGCATACACCACATACTAATGACCGTTTACATGCGCACACTTCGACACGTGTTCGTATACAGGGGTTTTAGGGTAGTAGCATAATACGAGCTGCATGCAATGTTACTAACTTTATTACGGTCGGATTGTCTTATACATTAACTGTTTTAATACTCTCTTACAATTTAGTGTGATTTGCATGTTCTGCATTTTAATTATCTTATTGTTTAATATACATTTTTGGGCAAATTTAAGGATAAAAATCACATTTTTTAATTTAAAAAAATATTTTTTTTGTGTATAGTTTACATGTGCAGCGAATATACATTGGATGCAGAAGAGTACAATCTTCATAATCATTTTTTAATTTGAATTTATAGTGAACAATCGCTTTATTGTATTGTTTTGTTGTATGACTATTTCAAAAATATTTTGCTCTTTTAGTAATAGTTATAGTAATAGTCATAATAATAAATGCTCTTATGGCTATAACAGCTAACGTATATTTTCCTACTGCGTTGCTGAGTTATAAATTGGATAGTAATTAAAGGGTGTGCTAAGCTGCGCTATAACTGCTAGTGTGTTTCATCGAATCATAACAGTTTTAATATACCTTCAAGTATGCGTATTCTCGAAGAAAATTTGTTTTAATTTTAAGAGGGTGATATACTAACAATTTTCTATGGTAAAATAATATATTGTTTATCCTGATGCGCATAACTCAGGTACTGTACTGTCAGACTCAGACTGTACTGTCAAAATGTAGAATTCGCAATACGTTATGTGCCCGGCTTAACGAATCTATCAATAAATTCCAAGTTATAGTAGCAGACATTATCTAATCATATAAAGGTTTCTATAATAAATTGAACAGGTGCGTTACAGGCCCCCCAAATCGCGATTCACATGACTTAGTTTACGCCATTTCGCGTCGCTGCTCTAAGAAATTATGAATAAGAGATATTGCGGTAGAGATATACTTAAGAGGAAACAAAATATAGTACATAAAACTACTATCAAATGTAAATAAGTTATATATATATATTGATTCGTCTCAATTTGTGAGAAAATGTGTAACTTTTAGGAACGCCTTAGTTTTCCGTTTTTCGAAGGGCTAATCCCGTGATACTACAATATATAATTATTTTTATATACCTTATTTCCTGTAGCTTCTAAACTTATATTTCGCATAAACGTGTGCATCTTATTTCACTTCCAATGATTATAATCGCAAAGTATAACATACATCTATTGAATAACTATTGTCAAAATATATTTTATGCTTAAATTAACTTTACATACCTTTGATTAAATATCCACTAGTTGATAGGTACGAGCCGGTATACAAATCGTATTTGTTTGCTTTCTTTCGATGTCACCACTAACTTTTACAAGCACTAATAGTCCAACTCGTGAAACCTGGATGCAACTTACAATTTTCACTCAAGCACTAGTATATAAAACACACTGTGGTTAGAAAACAAAAACAAGTTTTGTTACAGGCTGGTATCACCGAGAGTCTTTTTTATGCGACTACGACGCAATAGCACATTTCATCATTTTTTCCTGCTTCACTGTATTCAGTATGAGAAACGAACATATAATGCGGACGGTTCTTGACACGAAGTAACTGCTTCCAGCGTTCCGAAATCGACCACATAAACCCGACCGCCAGGTGTACGCAATGCAGCAGCAAGCACACTAAACTCACGTAGCCACGTTAGGTTGAGGGTAGCGTATGCAGAGCTAAGGACATTTGGACCGCCAATCTGATGAAACCGTTTATGCAGCGTCGAAAAGAATGCATAGGACCGCAAAGAAAAGTTTTATTCTGTTCCCCGCTGGTTCGCCTACTCCAAAATATGGCATATCTCGTTATTGATATCATTATCACTTAATCGCTTGCCGACAAGGAAAACGGCAAATTCGGACACGAACACGGCAAACTAGAGGCCATTATCGTCATCGAGATCGAAAGGGCAGACGATCGGCAGCAAAACCGAGAAGGTGCGCAGAATGTACACTGTACACTTCTCGTGTATTCGTATTCGTTACTTCATACGAGCCCCAAAATGGCGAAGTTCATATCGTGTGCTGGAAAGCTACGTATGATTGTTACGGCGATGAGTGAGAGCATTATCCTGCGGAGCTCTTCAAGGCATGTTATATTTCGTTCACAAGTGGATGTTTCACTGTTTGGCAACGTAATCATAACCATGCCGCCAAGGACGTTGGGAATACAGACAGGACATGTACGTGTCCGTTCTTTTGTAGAGGAGCGAACGAAAGCACGATAAATGAAAGAATGCAATAATCACCGAAAGTGCGCCGTGACGTGCCAGGCTCTTCAGCGTTCGTGCCTGATGCGGCTGGCATTTTTTGTTCGTGATCATTCGGTGAGTCGTGGTTCTTTGCAGAGACCAGAAATTGAAGGTTTGGCATGGCTATAACAGCTAACGTATATTTTCCTACTGCGTTGCTGAGTTATAAATTGGATAGTAATTAAAGGGTGTGCTAAGCTGCGCTATAACTGCTAGTGTGTTTCATCGAATCATAACAGTTTTAATATACCTTCAAGTATGCGTATTCTCGAACAGATTGTATAATGAGATTTAATAGTTTTTAGATATGTACGAACTTTTAAAAGATTATGAGAAACTCTGTGCATTCCTCTTCAATTTTTTAACAAAATACTGCATCTTTCTTTAGTATCCCATGGTGTTTTCATCTTCTACTCGAAGTCTTCAAGCCATTACTTTTACTTTTTTGTTGTCTAGTTTTTTAAATGTACCCCATCGCAGTGCGACTTCCTATAGTTATTAGAAGCATATGTATAAGTTAACCTTTCTTTGTAAATATGAACGTGCTGATATCAACAGTTCGAGATTTCGAGATATATCTATAAAATTATTAAGGGTTAGGAATAATTGTACTTTTCTTTTTGAGTGTTTTAAGGTGTCTTCAGAATTAGGATCATCGTTTTAGAATGTTAAAGTAGAAATGATGAGATATTACATGCGAACTTGTACGTATTACAGGAACAAATAAATTAAATAGTTCTAGCTATAGCTCACAAGAGATGGAGAGAAAAACAAAGATACCAGAAAATGTTGGTTCACATCCCTATTAAAACAACGCAGTGTTTATTTATACAACATCATTTTCCTTTCCGATTTAGTCGATTTGCATTTTATTTACTCAATGATAATTAACACCTACACCAAGCTTACCAACATGCGGCTTTTTGTCATGACTTGACGTGACATGGATAGTAGCTGGAATGGCTTGAAACCTGGTTCGCCTACTCCAAAATATGGCATATCTCGTTATTGATATCATTATCACTTAATCGCTTGCCGACAAGGAAAACGGCAAATTCGGACACGAACACGGCAAACTAGAGGCCATTATCGTCATCGAGATCGAAAGGGCAGACGATCGGCAGCAAAACCGAGAAGGTGCGCAGAATGTACACTGTACACTTCTCGTGTATTCGTATTCGTTACTTCATACGAGCCCCAAAATGGCGAAGTTCATATCGTGTGCTGGAAAGCTACGTATGATTGTTACGGCGATGAGTGAGAGCATTATCCTGCGGAGCTCTTCAAGGCATGTTATATTTCGTTCACAAGTGGATGTTTCACTGTTTGGCAACGTAATCATAACCATGCCGCCAAGGACGTTGGGAATACAGACAGGACATGTACGTGTCCGTTCTTTTGTAGAGGAGCGAACGAAAGCACGATAAATGAAAGAATGCAATAATCACCGAAAGTGCGCCGTGACGTGCCAGGCTCTTCAGCGTTCGTGCCTGATGCGGCTGGCATTTTTTGTTCGTGATCATTCGGTGAGTCGTGGTTCTTTGCAGAGACCAGAAATTGAAGGTTTGGCATGGCTATAACAGCTAACGTATATTTTCCTACTGCGTTGCTGAGTTATAAATTGGATAGTAATTAAAGGGTGTGCTAAGCTGCGCTATAACTGCTAGTGTGTTTCATCGAATCATAACAGTTTTAATATACCTTCAAGTATGCGTATTCTCGTAGAAAATTTGTTTTAATTTTAAGAGGGTGATATACTAACAATTTTCTATGGTAAAATAATATATTGTTTATCCTAATGCGCGTAACTCAGGTACTGTACTGTCAGACTCAGACTGTACTGTCAAAATGTAGAATTCGCAATACGTTATGTGCCCGGCTTAACGAATCTATCAATAAATTCCAAGTTATAGTAGCAGACATTATCTAATCATATAAAGGTTTCTATAATAAATTGAACAGGTGCGTTACAGGCCCCCCAAATCGCGATTCACATGACTTAGTTTACGCCATTTCGCGTCGCTGCTCTAAGAAATTATGAATAAGAGATATTGCGGTAGAGATATACTTAAGAGGAAACAAAATATAGTACATAAAACTACTATCAAATGTAAATAAGTTATATATATATATTGATTCGTCTCAATTTGTGAGAAAATGTGTAACTTTTAGGAACGCCTTAGTTTTCCGTTTTTCGAAGGGCTAATCCCGTGATACTACAATATATAATTATTTTTATATACCTTATTTCCTGTAGCTTCTAAACTTATATTTCGCATAAACGTGTGCATCTTATTTCACTTCCAATGATTATAATCGCAAAGTATAACATACATCTATTGAATAACTATTGTCAAAATATATTTTATGCTTAAATTAACTTTACATACCTTTGATTAAATATCCACTAGTTGATAGGTACGAGCCGGTATACAAATCGTATTTGTTTGCTTTCTTTCGATGTCACCACTAACTTTTGCAAGCACTAATAGTCCAACTCGTGAAGCCTGGATGCAACTTACAATTTTCACTCAAGCACTAGTATGTAAAACACACTGTGGTTAGAAAACAAAAACAAGTTTTGTTACAGGCTGGTATCACCGAGAGTCTTTTTTATGCGACTACGACGCAATAGCACATTTCATCATTTTTTCCTGCTTCACTGTATTCAGTATGAGAAACGAACATATAATGCGGACGGTTCTTGACACGAAGTAACTGCTTCCAGCGTTCCGAAATCGACCACATAAACCCGACCGCCAGGTGTACGCAATGCAGCAGCAAGCACACTAAACTCACGTAGCCACGTTAGGTTGAGGGTAGCGTATGCAGAGCTAAGGACATTTGGACCGCCAATCTGATGAAACCGTTTATGCAGCGTCGAAAAGAATGCATAGGACCGCAAAGAAAAGTTTTATTCTGTTCCCCGAACATATAGAACTGTAAATGTGGATCATATCGTACGAACGTTGGTATATGAAGAAGAGGGTAGAGCGATATTGATCGACCATCAATAGGTTCCAACTACTGACTAGCGAAGTCCTCCCTGCGGTTGCACGCGAAACCACCTTGTTCCAATGTGGATTTGGAAGTGAGCTCGGGGAAAGGAGATCGTAATTTGCAAATGAAGCAAGGACCCACCGCACCATGGGACCCTTTCCAAAAACAGCGGGAAAGTGTTAGCTCTGGGAGCAAACCGAAAAACTTTCCATTGTTCGTCCGACAGTGCGCGTAGGGTGGCACGCGAATAGCGAAGATGATTTATCTCAAAGCTAATGGTAATGGAGAGAGGGAGTGAGAGTGGTGCTGATGTCGTTGGCCCCAACTGACCTCGGGTGGTCGGATTTTGGCAGAGGGTAAAAGCTTCTACACTCAGTGACCCGTGTTTCTATGTTTCGCACTGCTTTTCATGTGGGTAGGGTTCCGGGAATTATTGAGGCTATAATCTCGTACACTTCCGGACGGCCGAGATGATGTGGGTCTATGCGCGCATGTGTCCCCTAATTCCCCAATGGCTTGCTGGTAGCGAGTAATGCTCTTGGACTGTTTGTCGCCACGGATGCAGGATTGCGTACGGACTAGCTAACAGCAACGACAGTTTCCATTGTACATTAATTAGAACGGCTTGTATTGCTTTGAAAGTATTCTCAGGATGTCGTACATTTTGTATGTTTATGCACATGGATCAACAAATCTCCAGCTACGATCAACATCAGAAGACCTCGATACGATATAAACATTATATGAGTGATCTTTCACATTAATCCAATTTCAGCTACGAAACCCTGTTTTCTGTTGGAATATCACCTTGACTCTAACATAAATAATTTTCATGATATAATTTAAAACCAACCCTTAACCGAAACTTAGGTGGTCATCATCATATAACCACACATAGAAAACGGCATAGCTCCTATCTTATATCTTCAGTTTTAAGGTATATGACTTCGAGGAAAGTAAATTTGAGGTCTACGTTCATTAATTTGATGTGCTTTTTTCGCGCGATTTCAATTCGCCAAACAGCTATCTGGAACAAGTAAATAATTAGGACTACATTGATTGTTGATTGATTGAAATTTAGTAAGGTTTGATTGGAAACGAAGGATAAGATTAACTATAGCCAACATAGTTAAAATAATGTTTTGTACGATAAAGTTCAGCTCTTTATCTAGCAATAAACATGTTGGCTTTTAACATGTAACAGCAGCACACACATAATCGAAAGTAATAGCTCCAAAAACAAAGTTTTAGAAAGCCGTACAGAAGCGTTTTTTCTTCCATAGAATAGTCTATCCTATTTCTCAATAATGGCGCGAAGACCTTTGATTGCAAAAGTTGTTTTTGTTAGTCTTGGTATCCAATCGACCCAACGTTTCGTAGTAATGATGTTACACCACACATGCGTTTCCATCCAGTTTTCCGCAATAGCACCAACTCCATCCAATGCACCACATGTTGCTTCAGACGTCTAGTGGCGAACAAGTAGAACACACGGTCCAAAAAAACAAAACAAGGACAAGCATGAGACAAGCCATGCCTGGAGTCATAAAACCGACGCTAAGAAAAAGACAGAGATCCTTTAGCTGGGGCGTAAGATTACTCGTTCAGCTATAACGTGTGCGTGTGTGGTCTATTTCGTTCGCGACGAGAAGGGAATGTGTGCTGTGTGAGAGAACCGGACGACAACAGCAAAGATCTTTCACCCGTCTCGTTTCTCCAAAAAGACATAATGGCACATCCTGTTTCGTGCGCAGAACGTACCTGTGGGGTATGTGCTGCTTGAAACTAATTTCAAGGTGAGTTTTCTCGTTTACTTTGGCGCAGAAGGAAAAAAAAACTGCGGAAAAGAAGCACGTATGCTAAAGATGTAGATCCTTCTACCCTTTTGCGT
>KZ072282.1:477678-490134 GCA_002091845.1 Anopheles cracens
AGTCTTTTCTACATGGTTTGCGCTTTTGTTCGTACGTTTCTTCAGTTGCCCTATAACAAGAAAGGAGTCTCGGAAGCCTGAAGTTCGGATCATCTCGCAAACCGGGGAGGGGAGCAGAAACAATGCATTGTTCGCGGAAGGCTAGCGCAAGAAAGGAATCCTCCGGACGTTTTCACCGGAGTCGTCAGTCAAGCGAAGCGTTCGCCGAATGTGAAAGACGATCATCAAAAATGCCAAAAATGACGTTATTTTTAGGGCTCACTACTGCTGCTGCTGCTGCGACTGCTTCCGCTGGTGGTGAATTGGCGGAAAAATTTTGTTTTCTTGGCCAGCTGCCATTCGGTGGCGAATGGTTCGCTTGTGCGCGAGACGCACGCTGGTACTGGCGTGTCTGTTTTATTCTTGGCCACGTTCCAGATCCGATCTTCCGCTAGCTTCAACCAACTGGAGGCACCCATCTATCCGCGAGGGCACCAAGCACATGCACACACACACAAACACACAAACCGCACCACGAGGAGATTATTTTTATGCGCGCAAATCACCAACATCCTGAACAGGTGACAGTCGTCGAAGAAATCGTGGTGCAGAAATAAAACACCGGGCACAACACATTCCCCATAGATCGCGGTCGTAATTCGGACGATTTACGCACTTGAACCAAATTCCGTCACCCGCTTCCTTGCGCGTGTCCTTTCCTGCTTCCAGATCACGATCGACTTCTAGCTGACGTCAAACGGCCGCTGCGTCTCTATCTCGTTCTCTGTGGCGGAAGACTCGTTGCGGTTTCATAAAACACAGCGCACGTAACCTCAAAAAAGATGTCAATCACTCTAATGATGATGTTCCGCGTGCTCGCTTTGCAGGCTACTGCGTTTTTTGCACAAACGCACACACACAACCACCGAAAGCAGAGTAACCTGGTTACATAATGTACTGCGACGTCCTTGTACAACCGTGCAAAATCGACCCATTCGATTGCTTTCGGAACATGCCCGGGAAATAAACAAACAAACGGAACGGAATGCGATCAAGTCGAGGCACATATCGCGGAACACAAAACTTTCATCACTCGAGTGTGCGTCAGGCGAGTTGGGGTAGTTTGGTCCAGTGCATCCATCTTTTCACACCGTGCCGAGATGTACACAACTAGGCGGATGGCATGTTCCGCCGGTAATGCTGGATGAAAAATCGATATTTGCCAGCCCGTCCGGGTTTTCCGTTTTTTTTTCTTACGCGCACTTCTACGTCGGACGCTTCGAGACGCAAAAATGCCTGCGAGCAAACAGCGATCACGAAAGAAGAGCAACCGTCAGAGTGTACGCGCTGGGACGACTGCTGGACACTTCCTTGGCGTCTCCATCGCTGCTGACGGCTGCGATCTGTCAACGAGCGCCAGTGGTTACTGCGTGTGCGTGTGTGGTGTAAACAGTGCTGATGAGCTTGCGATGAAATTGCCATCGCACGAACGGTGGTTGCTCGGGTCGTATCGGATGAACGCTTACCGAGTGGTACTCAGTGGACACCTTCGGGAGAACCAGCGCGTTTGGATGCTGCCGCACGGTTACCGAATCCGGTGGACCTGATGGCAGGACCTAGACCATGGGTAGGAGAGGGAATGCGCGGTGGAAAGGAGGGATGCTACCCGGACAGTGTATCGACCAGATCCGATGCAAGGACTGCTGTCCTTGGTGTAACGAGGGGTCCACCGATGGATGCGTTATTCCAGCTGACTGAGAGTAGACGATCCAACTGTCGGACAGCAGCAATAGGTCAGGTTTGATGACTGACTTTCGTTCACTATGACCGACCGTTACGGTTTTTGTATGAGCAACACAAAATTAATCAAGAATGCTTTTAGTGAAAGCAGGGAAGGCTTAAAAGTTATGTTAGATTTATAGCATTCTCGGGGCAGCACTTTGGAGAATCTCGTCAACCCGCCTTGATGGCCAATGTATCACAAAAGTAAATAGATTATTACATCCTTTCCTTCGCTACCAGGATATCAGAACATATTTCATGATGAATCGCAGATCGGTATCATGTATCAAACACACGAACACGGTAACCGAGAATGATAAACAATTATTCAGCTAGCACCAGGTCGCAACACGTGCAGTCATAAATTGCAGATATTCACCGCCACTAGAACTGTGCTACCTGTGCGCACCGTACACCGGGAACCCTATGAATATCTAATGACCGCCGTCGGGTATCGGCATTGGAACGGAGCCGTCCGGGGTTGGAAGGATGGAATTTTCCAGCCCCTTGCTCTATGGAGACGATGGCCAACCCCAATGCGATGGCACCAACACAGGGAACCGTCGGACGAAGGGCGTAAGCGCGCGCGCGCCATCACCAATACATGCACCGGTCCGGACGCGGTACCAACACCGGAGACCACACGGGACAGGGGCCACCGAATGAGAAGGGTTCGCACGGAGAACCGGAAACCGTAAGTACCTTCTCCTGCTCTCTGGACAGGAAGGAAGGCAGGAGCAAGGAAAAAAGCCACGCGGTTTGCTCTCGAAGGTGAGCAATTCTTTGCACGTTGCGGACGAGCAGCAATAAGGAGCAAGGCCCGTGTTGGTTTGTGATTTGAGCGTAGAAATCGAATTTTCCTTTGCTGTGTGATGCAATTATGATGTACGGTTGGTCGTTGGTCGTTAAAAATAGTTTCCGACCACGACTGACCACTCTGCGGAATTCGCTCGTCTCGGGAGTACATCGGTCGCGCGGCTCCCAGGTGTACATGCGATACAAAACTTTCAGTCTAGGCAGGCCGTGATTGAAGAAGGATTTTGGAGGGCATTCGGTTTGCACTCGGGATCACGGAGTCGAATTTTGTGATTATGTAATGACAGTTTTGCGACCACGGTAATTAATGATCCCGTGGTTGTTTGCTCCAGCAGAAACTATCCAAACCGGGGCTCCACAGATGCTCCAAAGAATGCGGTGACACGATTTCACATGGCCAAACACACGCACAGGGCGCGCTGTGTTGCGATTGTACACCCCCACGCACACACCAACGCACATACGAACACATGCAGAGCACAAACCTTCACACCGCGTTGGGGATATCGATTGACGGAAAAGCGGAAAACTCTGTGCACAGCACCCGACCGAAAGAAAAAATCCGTCTGATCCGTGAAGTCCGGCGGAGATTTTTGGACAAGCGCTCTCGGGCTGCTAGATACGCTAGAACGCACAACCGTACCGATGGGACTCGCGGAATGAACTGAACGGGCCGAAGCACACCCGCGAATGTAGACGGCCCTTCGTTTGGTCTCGGGGATTTTTTAACCGTCGTTACCATTGATACTAAGGGGTTTGGCTGTAACTGTGCAGGGTTCGCTGAGAGCATTCTGGTTCTGATGTTACTACTGTACGGCTTAGTAGATGTTTTCGAAAACATTTTCACTCAGCTCACTTCACTTCATTCAGCTGCCCCACATGGAAAGAACAAAACGGCTAAAACGGATTATTTTAAATGTAGTTTGGGACCAACAAATGCACAAATAAATATATGGCATCTTTAAATTACTGTACATGACCGAGAACGAAATCGAGTACAGGACCAAAATATTCAATCAATCAAATACGATTAGCATTTACTTACTGTAGTTTACCGTGAGTTTAGAAAATATTTCAATATATTATTGAAATCTAATAATTAATAACTTGTCACATTTGAACACGCAATATTATGATCATGTAAACTTAAAATAATTATTTGACTTAATTTGTAGTGCTGTAGTGCTTTCTACTAGCTAAACCCTTATATATCAAATTAGACGATGCTTTCAATGTTTATCTACAATGTTGTCGGTGGTAAATACTCGAAATAGATAAAGCAAATGGAATACTTCAAAGTTTCTTTAGTAATTACTATTTATTAGAAGTTATTCATGCTTGTGTAACACCAACTTCAACATCACAATTAAAACAAAATTGCATAAATCAAGCTGACAGATGAGAACTTCGTTCAATGGCATAGCCTTAATCGATTTCACACCAGTGAGTGTACACTGTATTGGGTGCGTTAGGCTTTTTGTTAGGATTAATGTTATAAACGTAAAAGGATGAATGTTATAAGCGTTTTCAAAAACGAGATGAAGGTTTAATTTTACTATCGATTTTCAAAAGTTCGCGAAGCTATTGATGTGTACGTACATATACACATGCTGCATATATCTCTGTCAGACGCATCAGTTTATACATACATTGTTATACGCTTCCATTTTTGGATTCAATTTGACATTGTTTGCTATCATCGACCTTATTATATTGCCTTTCTTCATTCTTGTTGTGTGCGGTATATACGGAATGATATTTCATTTGTTTCACGTGTAATCTACATTCACTCCGCAAGTTGCTCTAAAGATATTGCATCATGTGATGATTGCTAACCTTATAACCTAGATAAGTAGCCTTATAACCCTTCGGTGGATGAAATATTGTAAACACTAAATGTAAATGTTTAGTGTAAATATTGTGATAAAAGTTTAACAAGCTAAACATAGTAAAAAAATAATTGTAAAATATACACTTACTAACACAGACCTATGATATATGGAACATATGCATATGAAATCCAAGAAAACCGATATTACCGACAACCCTGCCTCGGATCTATGTGGTTTTGCTGGATGGCCAGTAGGCATGCGCCGATACTCATCGTGGCCGCGCCGAACACAACCGAAGTTACACATTTCGGCCACTCATTTTCATTTGCACTTACGATCTAAAACGCTTTTTTTTGATACACTTACAACCCCCAAAAAGGGCCAGTCTCCGATCATTCCACTTCTGAAAACGAGAGGGACAAAAAAGAACGATAGCAACGCGAGCGGGAGAAAGATAGCAAATGAAGAAAAAAGATAGAACCACGCGGCTGGTAGTGGGGCGCTCTGGATCGAGAGCACTGCCTACTTAAGGGTGAATTTTGTAAATGTGTGCGTTTAATTCGGACCATCGATGCCACCCGTTTCGATGTGTGCGAGTGGGAATCCTGCAAGGACGTGGGATTTCGGGAACGCCACGGTTTTTTTCCTCTGTTGGTTCGCATGAAACGAACTACACCAGCGCGAAATTTGTTGAGCCTGGGAAGGACAATAAAAGTTTCGCCAGGATTAGGCGGTGGGCAAGAAATTGTTCGTTAATACGGAAGAACGGTGGATGAAAGGAAGTCTAATACCATTTATTTACCGAATATTGCTATTTTATGCTTATTATTTTGGATTTGGGTGAATAATTGTTTCACGTTACATCGACTATCGTTAATCTGTTTTCTACTAAGAACAATGGAAGGTAGCATATTTCAACACAAAATTCGGGAAGGCCTCGGTCGCCAGCAAAGATGTCATATTTTTACACTCCTCGCTGTATGCGGAAAAGTAATGAATGGACGAGAAATGTGTTGAACCCACGCGTGACGTCATCGGCGGTTGGGGTGTTGTGGCCAGGCGCAGGACGTCTGAACGCCAGTGCATAAACAACGATTTACATAATCACCAAACGGTATGGGAAACTAGCAGGGGTTGGAGATTTGCTCGAATGGTGCACGGAAATAGGTTAGGTACACCGTTATTAAGGTGCTCGTTTCGAGAAGAAATCGAAAGTATTCGGTACACCTAGCGTCGGTTGGTTTAGATAAAGACGTTGATTTCTTTTAGTGCTTACTGCTAGTAAGTAACTCACACGTTGGACGATGGATTGGGTGGAACGCAAAAGAAAAGTGTGATGAAGTGGTAAAGTGGATAAAAATAACAATCGCGCTGTCTCCTTCGTTGTAGAAAAAGGCGGGTCGGAATTGGACGTGCTGTGTGGGAGGACACGTGTGACATGTATCAGTCCAGTCAGTTGCTCAGTTACACCGTTACAATGTAACAGTCACTGCTAATGATCAGCTTCGACGCAACCGAGCTTAAACTTTGATATGAAATATTGATACGATATGTTTGTTTAGGAATCGTTTCGAAAAATATATGTTGTGTTACTTATACATAAGTTTTATATGTATATAAAAACCTTAAATACTGTAAAAATGTTTCATATATAAAAAATGATTTTGCTTTTTGTCATGCCAAACGAAAATATTTTCAAAAATATGAAATCAGACAAAGTTCAGCGATGCCTATTGGATAATTAAGATGTGTAGCGAATTGTAATTCACTTCCCAGTTATGTCCTCTGCGAATCCCGAATGCTAACGTGGCACCAGAATTTCCCACCGTCATCGTAGCATCACACATAACATGTTTTCTTTTCAAATAAAATCTCTAGAACGCAATATGCTTGCTTCTCCTTATGCCGACGTTGTCTTGCCGTACTCCTCGCGCCGGGGACGCGTCCACCTAAGGAGGACGTTGCTTTGCCATAGATTGTCAGGGTTTTCCGCCCATGCCGTACTTACGTCACACTAGCTCTCTGCCCGGTGACCAACGTTTTTTCAGGGTTTGTCTCTCTTCCTCTTTCTCTCTCATTCTGGTGTGTGTTATTGTACGCCATCCACCGGCGGAAGGAAGTCAAACTCGTGAGGACAGCAAGCGGTTGACATCAATCATCAATTTCACTTCCCCGGGTCGGGTTGGTGTTGTGCTTCAACACAACAACAGCCAACTCTATTGCGCTGCGCAAGGCTCGCGAACCTTTGCATACCACGCTCCGCCTGTTTGGTTTGGAGTTTAGCGGAGCCGGGCGCCACAATTGGTGAGAATTTCAATTAATTTCCAATCAACGAATCGATCTGCGTCCGGCCAGGCGAAGGTTGCGTACCAGCCGTGACCGTCGGCGTGTGTGAATGTTTGGGTTTCTCTCGATTTGTGTTAAATATGGTTTACCAATCAGCCTATTGCTTCCGCGTGACAATCGATCGCTGTTACCTGCCGTGGCCGGTGTTGTAAATGTCTTGTAAAAACGTGTGGCACGGAAAGACAGACAATTAAAGAGTACGCGCCGTTAGCGTCCTAGTACGTCTTGAGCTTTAGCAAACGAATGTCGCAGCGCTTCACTTGTGGAATCTGTCATATAAATTCTGTTTTTATGCTTATGTCATGCTTCATGTTGTATCATGATTTTTAATCATGAATTATGTCACACCATACATCCATTTGCACAATCATTGCCGGAATTGTTGTAATCGAACATGTCGTAAACGAGTTCCGCGAATATTGATGCGAATCCTGTGATTGCTTGATGTTACATAACTGCTTTTACAGGATCATTATGAACTCCCTCGACCCAAGCAAGCATTGATCTCAAACTATGAGCGTCCCGTTCATTTGCGATGTCGAAACTCTGTTTTGGGTTTGCCTACTATACTTTCGTGTAATTGATTTTATTAATTTTATTTCATTCTGTTCTCTCCCCCTGGGTCATTTAGACACCGATTTTCCGATGTTCGGAATTTTCATGGAATTTGTGATGAATCTTTTTCAACACTGTCTTAACTACCAAGCATTGATCTCGGCAAAAGTCTCCGAAGCTTGGAATCTCGATCCAAAGTCAGAAGCAAGATTATGGTCTCAAGTAACACGTAGTTCTGGGGTAGAACGGAACTGTTTTATTTGAATAATTTTACACCGAGTCGTTTGTCTGCCTCTTGCTGCGCTAGCGATCGCTTATCGCGGCTATCTCCTTTATCCTACTTGCTTTTCTATACCCTTTCTCATTACGTGCTATTTTACTTCCTCGCCATCCGCGTCTTATGAATTCTTAATTGCTCCCGCATTCCGCACTAACACCTGCACTATCTCGCGGAAGTAATTGCGCCATTTTATGGGCGTGGCTATCGACGCGCGCCGCTTATCACTAATCTGCTATCTTTATCCTGTCTAATTGGAGAGGGGAAACCGAACCGAGCGTCCGATCCGATTGATCGACGCATCGGCTTCCTTTGGGATCGTTCCCTCGATTTGCCAGGCATCGCCCTATTCGTTCTGTCAGCGACATAAACCAAAACTTTATAAAGCAACCATCAATGGAACCAGAAATGGAAAATGTGTGAAAATATATGAAAAAAACAGGGAAAATTCGGGTAGACTGAAGCAAGATGAGCCAATTTTGATGAACTGAAGTAAAATCGACATTATTCGATTAGTTCCACGTTCCTAATTGTTAACATTCCGTGGACAGGTTATGTTTGCATTGTGTATTGAATTCAGTAGCGACACTAACTAAATCAACAATAATAGTAGAGACACGAATAACGCATTCACCAATTCTTCTGCTAAAGAAAAAAAATGTCTAATTGGACTAGAATATCCCGCCGGGGTCTTGAAGTAAACGAAATCATTTGACTTCAGTGTAAAGTACCGTGGTAGGGACATCTACATTATTACCCAACCAGGTGGCTGGCAGGCCATTATGTCCCATACCAGTACAACGCCTAGTGCAGCGAAGATTTACGAAGTTTATGGCTGCTGAACAGCCAAGTCACCCAAGACAAAGAGCGTACAGTCAACAGAACGCCTCCAAAATGATATACTCACATTTCTTCGATTTAGAAATATTCACCCGCGCAAAAGGAGTGCGATATCCCACAAATGCATATGTTGACCGGCTTACGCCGTGGGTCAATCTTAGAAGGCATTTCGGTGCCGTCCTTGTTTTCGATGAGACATTGCAATTGTTCGATTACCGTTGGTGTTATATGCCAGCAAGGCATGTGGGGGAGAAAGATTAACTAGCCGAGCTGAGACGAGGATAGCTACGACAAATCATAAGGATGTCGGACTCTAATCAGATGATCAAAGAAGACGAACAGAACCCTCGTAAAGAAGCCGAACTTGTTCATCAAATTATACATAATATGAGTTTCATGACATATGCAATCAATCTGAAAGTTAATGAAAATATACTATTACAATTAATTAAAAAAATAAAATTAAAAATTAAAATTAATTCTTTTAGTATCCACTTAAAATCCGAGATAAAATCGGTATATTTCATTAAATATTTTAAGTATGTATTTTTGTATTTATGCCATTTATTTTTACGTAAAATTTCGGATGATTTAATAATAGAAAATTAAATTAAAAAAATGGAATAAATTTAAACTGTGTCAACGTAAAATAAACATTTTCTCAGGAATTTTGTTACGAACGCTACAGAAAATCACGTTAAAAAAAATGTTGGGAATCAAAAGTATCAAAATAAAGATTAGCTTTTTTTACCCCATCAAAACACTAGCTTGTTAATTTTAGACATCCATACCGTTTTACTGAACGGCTTTTTATACCATTGCGTAGCACGCGTCCTTATCAATTGGAACTACGAAAACAATTTCCCAAGCGAGTGGGAGGGTGTAAAAAAAACTCCAGAAAGCGAATGGCACTACTTTAAATGTCACCACCTCCAGCGCATTTGGCACCGTTTCCCAATCGCTGGCGTTTTCCATTAATCACACCCACAGCTTCTCTGTCACAGCCACACACCGTGGCAATCCGTAGAACCATTGGACTCCGTTCCATTTGCTGTTTGGCACACCGTTTTCTTCGCCACTTTCCCAGTACACGTGCACCCGGGTTGAGAAATCTTTCGCAAGCACACAGGCACAGTCTGCTTTCCGCGCGTGGGTGGAAAGCGCCGGTTCATTCATGGGACAGAGCAAACTGGCGAGCTTTCCCGGTGTGGAAAGCTTTCTGCCCCCGGGTGGGTGGAACAAGGGACGGATGGGCGCGAATTGTGCGCTGGGGTCGTTCGCGTGTTCGTGCAGCTTCGAACCGGCGTAGAGACCGTCGGAGAGGTGTGTCCGGTGATTGAATGTGGCGCTGGATTTGGTCGGTAATCGATCAGGGAAGCGTGCATGCTTTATGGGCTTCAGCGTTGCAAATGATTTTTCCGATGTTCGCTCCGGCGCCCGCGCGCTGGGAGCGTGAAGGTGTGACGGTGGGACGGTATTGCGTCGCAAATGAAAATCATAGGTCGGGAAAGCGGTCCTGCGGGTGGATTTTTCCATCGCCATCGCCTCGGGGCATCGCAGTGTTGACGTAAGACGAGATTATCAGATGTTTTGTTTGTACTGTATCGGTTTGCTCGGTACCATTTGAGCGGGATTTGTGTTTTTTCTTATGACTTTGCATGCGGCGAACCACGTAAAAGTAACCCGGCTTATGACGTCAAAGATGACCAATAGGATAAGGCGAGTGAGTGAGAATATAGTCAACAGTGAGATGCAGCGAATGATGAATAATAAGGAATACATAAAAAAACTAACATTTATATCACAATAGGAACTGAATGCGAATGTCATTATTGACCTACACCCTGTAATAACCCTGTAGCAATAAAACAAAACCTTGTAACAGCTGGCACGTTCGCTACTAATTTCCAATCAATTGAGTTTCACGCTTGCAGCTGGCGGTAGCTCGACTGAATCAATTTGCTCCGTGGCTGTGTACTTAAGCGCTCACGCGATGATCGATTGCTATCAAATCGTTTGCGATAACGTCCGTTCGGATGACCCATGCGTTGTGACACTCTTAAGCCGGCGTGCGTTCATGTTTATGAAGCTGAACGACGCGAGGGGGTAGTGTTTTGTTTAAACAATTTATTAACCGTGTTTAGTAGCGTGTTATCGCATCAACAATTCAATGTGTTTCAAATACTGTTAGTAATAGAAAACAAAAGTTCGATAAAGATAACAGGATGTTACAAGAATATCACCTCAGTGCTGTCATTTCCAAGATATGCCGACGTTTCTGGAAAACACGTAACCGACGTACCCGAACACGCAGGCAATCGTCAGAAATCGAAACAAACGCATCAGCCCCATCGAGCACGCCTGAAACGGAAGAAAGCAGAGGAATCATACATTTAATTAATTAGGTTTGCGCTGTTTTTCTCCAGCACGGTTTGTGCGATACCCGTACGCGTAACGCAAGTTCAATGACAGATGGCTTCTGACATTGAAGGTATCAAGGTTCTCGTTTTATCAGTCCAGATTCCTGCCAGCCTGCACAACGGATACGAATCTAGTCACTTTACCAATTGCGAAAGGTCAAACCTGTAATGCGACGAAACCGATCTGTTGGATGCGTTGCGCCAAACGGTCTGCCGGCGCTAATTGGTGACTCACGCTAGGTGAGTCAGCTTCGAGTGATCGTCTATCTAGACCGAGAAAACATCGTCACTCATCAGAGCAGGCGGTGAAATTGAAATGAGCCCCCATGCATTTGGAGCGTTTTTCATGGTATGTACATTCGTTTTTTTCCTTAAGAAATAGGTAATTGTTTCGAATTTTGGTTTAAAGGGTTAGGAAGATGCGTCAAAGGAAAGCATCACACCGGTAGTAGAAAAGCTTATGTCTTTGTAATCGCATATGTTTCTCGAATGAGCAAACAAAAAATCAGCTATATGTAAATGTGGAGCAAAATTTTAAATTAGCTAACGCCAAAAATGCAAATGGAAAAGATGAAAGATTTCAATACAAACCCACTGAGTGCAAAGGGTTGGCAATGCAGATAAGAGACGTGTGAAATAAACGCACCCAAGGTTGAGCTTTATGTAATTCCGGAAAAGTTTCCTTTGAGTTTACCATGTTATGTGTATTTTTTTCTTGGGTTATGCGATAACATACGTTCAATAGTTGCTCAAGCACTTCTGAATAGTGTTGAAGCATCATCATTGCTCACTTGAATATTCTATAGATTGAGAATCCCTTATTCAAGTTGAACGATAACCTTAAAATGCTTCTCCATTTTATTGTTTTGAATATTCTGAAATTACTGCTATTATATTATTGAGGTTTACTGCTCATTCGTATCCACATCCAGCGAACGGCTCCTGATTCCGACAGCGTCAGATTGATCATTAGTTTAGAAAAAAAAATGTAATTATTTTTTATCCATAAAATTTGCTTACTTATTTAAAGACGGTTTTTGTTGTGGTGAGTTTGTGTTTTATCTAGAAAATTGTTTTAAAAATCAAAAGACTCACAGACTCTTAAACAGAATGACCAGCATTTTAAATCTTGGGCTGATAAAACCTCAAAATATCATATATATTAACATGAATACTACCTGAAACATTACAACATTATATTTTATTGTGATAAAATACAATCTCAGGATAAATATCAGTAAAAGTTCTTCCATTTTTCTAATTTCCATCCAATTTGGTGAGGATTTGAGTTATTTGTCGAAGTACAATTGTAATTCAACAATATCTTTTAATATCTCCTGTCACTATTTTCTATCACTTCATTGAGAGAGACGATAATTTCAAGATTAAATACCTACATTTAAATTTGTAGCTAAAACCTATTAAATGGTTTTCGATGAGATACAAAACATAACCGAAAAAGTTGTCACTATTACTTTCGCACCATCAACTAAATAATGTTAAAGTAAAGTACTGAAAGGATATCGCGCTTTAAAATTGAAAAGTGATGTCGGACCTCTAGAAGAATTTAACGAATCTTGAGGCCGTTCACACAGTTAGCGAAAGCTCG
>KZ072283.1:0-15072 GCA_002091845.1 Anopheles cracens
TCAAAGTATTCTTTTGAAAAAAAAAACGATATGGTACGTCAACTGAATGACGATATCAAATTGGATACTTTCATAAAAAAATGATGTCAAAGAAACTTAACAAAATTAATCTATAATGTTATTGTAAAAAATAAGATGGATATATAAAAAAGTAACCTAGAATAACGGCGTAACTAAATCATGATCAAAAGTAAAAACAATATATCTCATCGCCTTGTGACTCACGATAAACCCCACTTAAACCGAGCCCTGTATAATACTATTTCTGTGCTATTTCTGCTATTTCTATTACTGTGCTATTTCTTTTAAATACTTGTCACAATTAGTATCTAACACTAGTAAACCACACAACTCAATGCAAGACCAAGATGTATATAAAACCGAACCCATCTTCAATCCACACTCTTTTGACAAATCGAAACAAATTTCGAACCTTCTGCACGTAACTTGTTACATTCGCCTCAAACCCCACCCTATCGCACACTAGTGCAACATTATCACTTTTCAATCCGACGCCCGCTGCTGGTTCGCCGCGCTGAGCCTTTGAAACTTTTATTAAAAATGAATAATTAACCACTCATGAAAAACCGCAGCGCACAGGGTTGAGCGGAACCCAAGGATCCCGGCATCCGAACAACAAGCGCTGCCTAACAATGCCTCCTACGATCCGACCATTATTAGACGGAAGCCCATGCCCTGCCAAAGAGGGTGGGAAGAAAGTTTTCCCCGGGGAATTTGAATTTCAAATACACCCACCTTCACGAGGTCGCTGCCCGGGCGCGCTGCCGTTTTGTGGTTGACGCTGCTTGACCACCGAAAATCCACGCCACGCTGCGGCGCTGGGTGCGCTCTCGTGGCCGAGATTCGTTGCCACCACGACCGACGGGCGCACGTCGCGGGAAACACATTATGGCCGTTATTTTATTTTACGGCTTCATTTTTGTACTGTTTTCGCTTCTCCTGCAATTCGTTCAGTCTGTCCTTCCTTCACTGCGTCTGTGTGTTCATTTCATCTTCGTAATAACCATTAAATCGGTTACAATCGTTTTCCACTCCGCCGCCGGTATGGGCCGCCCCGGAAACACGGGAAACAATGTCCCACCCCCCGGGGGTTAGGGCAACACAATCGGGTGAAAAGTTTTCCGCGTGGCTGCGACATCCCATCTCCGACGGATACGGATCACTTCCAGCCGGGACGAATCGCAAGCGGCATGACGAGAGTGACTGGCCGAGTGGGGGAGGGGAGTGTGGGGGGGGGGTTTGGATGGGTTCATTTAATCTGCTCCCGGAGTGCCCGAGGGAAGCTCCCGGGACCTAAGGAGCGAGGCGAATGGGACAGTTGTTATTAATTACGGTACTCGGCACGCGTACGCCTCCCCAAACAAACCCGGCGGGCGTCCTTTCCTTTCTCGCTTTCGCCCCTAACAACGCGCGTGTGTGTGTGTATTCAACAAGCTCACCAAAAAGGTTAAGCCTGGATTAAAAACAGAAACTTGAAGCTATCTTAAAAATTATCAAACAAAATTCAAACTTCGAAACTAGAACCGAGCACCGCAGAACATGAAAAGCGAAAAAAGAAATGTGAAAAAAAGTACAATAAGGTATAAGTACAATACCTTACCAAGAATAGCAGAGAAGAAGCAAGGAGTTGGGAGCGTGAATCGAAGAATAGCGACAAGAATAGCTTTGTTGCGGTATTTGAGACTGCCCAAAGGCCATTTTGCCGGCCATTCTAATGGCCAAAAGCCATTAGAAAAATATATAAGTTATTTTTATTTTTGATAACATGAAAATCGCGATAGTCTTACGAAAAATAAACAAAAAATATAGTGAAAGTGTGTGAATACAATTGAGATATCTTTAACGTCTCGAAAATTAACAAATTTATATAAGATTGAAGCCCAAACACCGGTACTTATAGTGCAAATAGGATAATATATTTAATAAGCTGTTTCAATTGCATAGATTTAAAAAATATTTTTCCGCCTATCATTCCCAGGAGCCATCAAACCATCGTGCCACGTCATAGCCAACCAGTGCGGTGGCCAAGTGAGCGTCACAGATGCAGCTGGATAGTCCGATGTACATCGGGGGCATCGGGCCACCGTACGCCGAGATCTACATCCCGCCCGCCATCTGGACGGCGACGCTTCGGCAAGGATTCGTTGGCTGCCTGCGAGACCTGACTCTGTCTGGCAAGCCGGTGGATATAGCACACATCGCACGGCAACAGGATTCGGGTAAGTGGATCTAAAAGACATCCTAACAGGGAGTCAATAAAATTCGTTAAATAGGTTTCAGACAGGTTAGGTTGCAATATAAAATAGATTTCAGATCATACATTCAGATCATTGTGCATAAGTGTTCACATGAAGTTTTTGGACATTCAGTCAATATGTACTAATAAGTTGTGTGTTCTTCAATCAAATCTAGTAAATGCTGAGGAATTAGTACTTTGAGTAAAGAGTAGCCAGAATATATAAAGTTAAATTGCTATACAGACAAAATATTCGATGCATGAGCAAGCTTGCAGATATATAACCCTTAAGCACGTAGTATAACTTTATCAAATGCCAATCAATCTCTTCCAAAAATGCAGATAATCTGAACCGAGGGAGAGATACACTTCATTATATTTAAATTTAATTACTCCGCGCTATTCCGCGGTAGCGCTATTGCCTGGCCGCACGGCCCGGTCGACAGTGATCTTTGTGGTCGAGCCTGTCTTATTGCGCGACACGACTATACGTATCACCTTACGGCTGAAGGACATCATTTGGCACACTACCTAGCTTCCCGGTGCCGGACAGGCTCTCCAGCCTGACAGTGTTGCCTGACACAAATCTAATTTGTATCGCACCTTATCTTCCCAATCTCGCGTAGCTGCTGCCACCGTGGGACGCGTCCAAGCAGGGTATACTGTCGTTTAAATTTCGCACAAACGAGCCGAATGGATTAATAATCCTCAACACAATGACCCGCGCGCCGAAGGTACGTGAATGTGGGAAACGCGTGGGGATACGGCAGTACAGAATGCACTGTTACCGCGCTATCTATCTATCTCGTGCAGAGTAATTTCTTCGCGGTCGAGCTGCTGAACGGGCACATCTACATCCACATGGATCTCGGGTCGGGCGCGGTAAAGGTGCGGGCCTCGCGTCGTCGCGTGGATGACGGCGTCTGGCACGAGCTGTCCATGCGTCGGAACGGGCGCGACGGTAAGGTCGGAGAGCCTTTGAAACTTTTATTAAAAATGAATAATTAACCACTCATGAAAAACCGCAGCGCACAGGGTTGAGCGGAACCCAAGGATCCCGGCATCCGAACAACAAGCGCTGCCTAACAATGCCTCCTACGATCCGACCATTATTAGACGGAAGCCCATGCCCTGCCAAAGAGGGTGGGAAGAAAGTTTTCCCCGGGGAATTTGAATTTCAAATACACCCACCTTCACGAGGTCGCTGCCCGGGCGCGCTGCCGTTTTGTGGTTGACGCTGCTTGACCACCGAAAATCCACGCCACGCTGCGGCGCTGGGTGCGCTCTCGAGGCCGAGATTCGTTGCCACCACGACCGACGGGCGCACGTCGCGGGAAACACATTATGGCCGTTATTTTATTTTACGGCTTCATTTTTGTACTGTTTTCGCTTCTCCTGCAATTCGTTCAGTCTGTCCTTCCTTCACTGCGTCTGTGTGTTCATTTCATCTTCGTAATAACCATTAAATCGGTTACAATCGTTTTCCACTCCGCCGCCGGTATGGGCCGCCCCGGAAACACGGGAAACAATGTCCCACCCCCCGGGGGTTAGGGCAACACAATCGGGTGAAAAGTTTTCCGCGTGGCTGCGACATCCCATCTCCGACGGATACGGATCACTTCCAGCCGGGACGAATCGCAAGCGGCATGACGAGAGTGACTGGCCGAGTGGGGGAGGGGAGTGTGGGGGGGAAAAGGAAATACATCAAAACGGTACAGATTCTGCACAAAGATGTGGCTGTATAACTATTAATCGATCATAAATCGGTTAGTTTCAGGCCTAATTACTGGCTCAACATAACGATATTGGCTCCTAGAGGCAATTGTGAAATCTACGATATTCCCCACAAACAGAAGTAGTCAAAGTATTCTTTTGAAAAAAAAAACGATATGGTACGTCAACTGAATGACGATATCAAATTGGATATGTCGATGGACAGTGGAACGAGTTTCGAACGCCGGGCGAAGCGTCACAGATGCAGCTGGATAGTCCGATGTACATCGGGGGCATCGGGCCACCGTACGCCGAGATCTACATCCCGCCCGCCATCTGGACGGCGACGCTTCGGCAAGGATTCGTTGGCTGCCTGCGAGACCTGACTCTGTCTGGCAAGCCGGTGGATATAGCACACATCGCACGGCAACAGGATTCGGGTAAGTGGATCTAAAAGACATCCTAACAGGGAGTCAATAAAATTCGTTAAATAGGTTTCAGACAGGTTAGGTTGCAATATAAAATAGATTTCAGATCATACATTCAGATCATTGTGCATAAGTGTTCACATGAAGTTTTTGGACATTCAGTCAATATGTACTAATAAGTTGTGTGTTCTTCAATCAAATCTAGTAAATGCTGAGGAATTAGTACTTTGAGTAAAGAGTAGCCAGAATATATAAAGTTAAATTGCTATACAGACAAAATATTCGATGCATGAGCAAGCTTGCAGATATATAACCCTTAAGCACGTAGTATAACTTTATCAAATGCCAATCAATCTCTTCCAAAAATGCAGATAAATTTTTTATTGTTACACAAATAATGTGTCTAGTGCAGAAACCGAGAACCTGGTCGATAGATTATTTATGACAAGTCCGCACAACTAACTTTCCAGTTACAAAAATAGATTTTCTGATGTCCTTGTCGTTTTATCGAATTCGATTTTACTATTCGGCAATCTTTTAGGACATGGTGGATGAGTATTAGTGACGTCGGTCTTCACACACCTGAACCGACTATGTATGTTTACATAGTAAATGGAGTGTACTTTTCTGTGTTCATTTCATTCATTCAACAAGCTCACCAAAAAGGTTAAGCCTGGATTAAAAACAGAAACTTGAAGCTATCTTAAAAATTATCAAACAAAATTCAAACTTCGAAACTAGAACCGAGCACCGCAGAACATGAAAAGCGAAAAAAGAAATGTGAAAAAAGTACAACTAGGTACCTGCCAAAGAACAGCAGAGAAGAAGGCAAGGAGTTGGAAGCGTGAATCGAAAAGGAAGGAAGCGATTGAAATGACACATACCGACAAGAATAGCTTTGTTGTGTTGTTTGAGACTGCCCAAAGGCCATTTTGCCGGTCATTCTAAAGGCCAAAAGCCATTAGAAAAATATATAAGTTATTTTTATTTTTGATAACATGAAAATCGCGATAGTCTTACGAAAAATAAACAAAAAATATAGTGAAAGTGTGTGAATACAATTGAGATATCTTTAACGTCTCGAAAATTAACAAATTTATATAAGATTGAAGCCCAAACACCGGTACTTATAGTGCAAATAGGATAATATATTTAATAAGCTGTTTCAATTGCATAGATTTAAAAAATATTTTTCCGCCTATCATTCCCAGGAGCCATCAAACCATCGTGCCACGTCATAGCCAACCAGTGCGGTGGCCAAGTGTCACCGTGTCAGAACGGTGGCCAGTGTACCGAGGGTTGGAACCGGCCACTCTGCGACTGCTCCGCCACCCTGTTCACCGGACCGACCTGTGGCCGCGAGTCGGCTACGCTCGCCTTCAACGGATCGCAGCACATGGCAGTTTGGATCGGCGGCACCCAGGGCAGCCGGACGCAGACGGAGGAGCTGGTCATACGCTTCAAGACGTCCCGGCCGGCCGGTTTGCTGCTGCTCACCAGCGCCGAATCCAGCTCGTCCGATCGGCTCGAGATCGGGCTGGTCGCTGGACGGGTACGCGCTAACGTGCGTCTCGGCGATCGCGAAAAGGTGCTTTCAACGCTCATTTTTTTCTCATCTTTCACACATACGACATTGATGCTAAATATTATTTCTTCTCTTTCCCCCACTGCGGTGCGGGCTGCGAAACTTTTTGTCCCTTGCATCTACTCCACAGAACTTACTCGCCGGTCAGTCCGTTCTAAACGACAACAACTGGCACACGGTGAGATTCTCTCGCCGTGCGTCCAATCTGCGGCTGCAGGTTGACGGGACACAGCCCGTCAGGGGTATGTTATGTATGTATCAACAGCACCATTACTTTTTTGCCCTATTACGTGTCGTGACGTGTCGTTTCTCTTTCTTGAATTGAGACGAATCGAAAACAAAAAACAAAGTTTGCCAAAAGTTCAATGTTTTGTTACGATATTCGAACGCAAATCCGGTCAAGTCACATCGAACGAAGAAAAAAACATCTAAAAAACAAAGCGATCCAAAACCGTGCGCCCCTGCGCGCTGCCTAACAAAACGGCCTAACCGAACCACTAACGAGAAAAGCAACGACCAAAGCAAATGTTTTGTAAGCTAGCGGGACGTATCGGAACGCTGCTGTAGCCCATACGTAAATTCGACGGTAGTTTCGCCCTCCAGCCAGCAATCTCCCAGCCCTTCCAACGCAAGCCCAGCCAGTCGCATCTCATCTCGCCACTCACCTTCCTTTGTACCACGCGAAGTCATCGCTCTCATTGCGCCCGGCCCGGATTTCCCGTCTCTGGGATGAAATCTGACACTTTTATTTGCATGTCTCGAACCGAGTGCCCGCGCACAGCCGTGCGCAAACAAAGCCGAACAGAGCGGACAAAATACGACTCTACTTACCGCAACCGCAACCGGTGCCCGGTGCCCCGTCTCCATCGCTGCCCTCCTGGCCGGAACATGATCAAATCGATGTTAACGCTACCCGAACCGCAAACGGTTCCGGCCATAACCATAACCATCGTAGACCGTTCCTTCACCATCTAATCATCATTCGTCTATCCCGCTCACCGCCCACCTTAACGCATCCTTGCCCTCGTTAGGCCGTCGGTGATTTCTTCGAATAATGATTTCATCAGTAACTCAGTTTCGTTCAGCCTATTTTTATCACATCCCTTTGCTTCATCATTTCATCGATTAATTCATGCGACAAAATTGACGAGCTGTGCGGGTCGTGAAATTTGAACAGTCTTAATTAAGCCGATTAAAATGAGCAGACATATTGATGGCACAGACGGCTGCGTCTGAGGCGTGCGTTATTGTATTCATAACATTCGTGGCTCTTAAACATTTTGCAGGGAGTGTGGAATTGTGACTCCACTGCTACCAGCTACCATTGTTTACATCGCTCTAAATGGTTGTAGCACTTTACCAACTCACTAATACATCAATTTGCTCACCTCAAAAGCACACCCCCAGGCAACCGAAACAGATCAGTACAGTTTCAATAACAAAACGTGGCCGGCGGCATCGAACCGCTTTCGCCTCACTGAAACGCCCTTCCAAGGCATATTGCTCGACCTTCCGCACAAGGTCGGGAAACGAGATTCACGAAAAAAATCAAACATAATCTTATAAAGCGAAATTAGCGAACGAAATTGCTTTTTGATGGTTTTATTTTTCCACCCACCCAAACATCAACAAGAACTCGGCGTGGCGTGGCTGGGTTCTCTGGTCTGGATGTTCCACTGGATGTTTTTTTCTCTCTCTATTGTGGCGTTTAAAATCGACCTCCACCAACACGCTGTCAGCTGCCGGCGAGGTGGTCATCGTGGAACGGGCAGAGTGCAGGGGGCTCTGTAAAACCCGGAACCCGGGTGGTGGGCATCATTAAAATGTGCTTAAGGATAGACATCATCCCACGGCCACCCGGGATACCTCTGGCTTTCACGTTACTCCGACACGGTGCCCGAGACCGAGGTTGAAGGGATTAATCCCACACAATGTGCCAATGCAAATGCGCCTAGGCAAGATTGTGTGGGTTTGTGGAACGCAAAGAAAGTGCAAGGGGCTCTGTAAAACCCGGAACCCGGGTGGTGGGCATCATTAAAATGTGCTTAAGGATAGACATCATCCCACGGCCACCCGGGAGACCTCTGGCTTTCACGTTACTCCGACACGGTGCCCGAGACCGAGGTTGAAGGGATTAATCCCACACAATGTGCCAATGCAAATGCGCCTAGGCAAGATTGTGTGGGTTTGTGGAACGCAAAAAAGAGCTGCCAACCGTGTGCACGTGTATGTTTAAGACGGCTTTTTCTTGCCTGTTTGGCGCGATTTAGCAGCGCTCGCAGACAGGATATGGCTTTAAGGTTCGATCGTTTGCCAACCAATATCGACCGTTCCGTCTCGAGTGAGCGAACGAGCGTTAAACGGGCAGGAGGCGTGCAATGGAGCATGTGAATATGCTTAATCAAACAACAACATCCGGTCCGTGGATGGGTTGGCACCGTTTCAACGCAGACGGAATGTTGCTGCTAAGAAAACACACCCTTAAGACGCTACGGAAACATCTACGGGAAGCTGCCCCTATCGTTAGACTGTTTTCCTACCTGTGTTCCGTTCGTCCTACTAGCTACAGAATCGTCTCATCCCATTTGAACGCGGGCGCGAACAATCTAGCAGCGGCCCTTTTCGGAAAATGCCAGGCATAGCACATAACTTACATAATGCCCTGCTCGCACAGCGAGCGAGCTAGCCAGCCGAGCCATTTCCCTGTGGTATTTCTGGAGAAAGTTTAGCACACCGCTTGCATCGTACCCACGCGATATTGGCCCGAATTCCGACCGTATCTCGGCGTCCTGTTTGGCACGGGCTGCGGCATTCTATAGATGACGTTAAAATTAATTAAACCGTTTGACCTGTTGTAGCTTCCTCGGCAGGGTAAGCGGGTTGGTATATCCGTGGCTTTTATTGAAGCCGTAAAAATAGTTTCCCACGCAATAAAACTGTGTCGCAACAAATAGTTGCAAATTAATGTTAAAATCAAACACTCCAAGGGGTTCTGATTTGGGTACTAGGTACGTTTAGGGGTAAACATTTGCAATGATTAGTTGAAAAGGGAGGTAGCATGTAGCTCTGACGTCAAGGAACTCCGCTGAAATCTCCAAAATGATAACAAGCTAGAAAAAAACAGTTTTGTATGTAGGTTTCAATTAAAATTTCTATCAATGTAAGAAATGAAAGTCCTTAGTTTTTTAATGAGCACCAAAGTAGTACTAGAACGAAGTTGTGATAATTTATTGCACTTGCATTATCACCTGTTTGAAAACCTGTTTGAAATTTGCTGTAAACAACAGATGGTTGTTTTGTCAACTTTTCTAAGAACAAAAACATATATTTTGTAATGAAAAACTATCAAGAAACAGCTAATTAAAACGCAAACAGAGACTCAAACGATCGAAGCCGAACTAAATGGCATTGTTGTGGCAGAAGATGAAGACAGCAAGTACATCTTATCATTTAGATATTATTGTGCGGTTGGTATGACCCCAACTGAGGCATTAGTGACTGCATCAATTAGTTCAAACGATGACGGTTCGGGTGGCTTAATGTTAACGATGCGATGACAATTGTCACTAATTAAAACATGTCTGTCTCATTTGCCATCGTCGGTTGGTCGATCGGTCGGTAGGACGGTCGGAAGGTTGAATGGCAGACAACGATTCAATTCAATGGACCCCATTTGGCCTTGCTTTACTAACTATGCAGAGATTTAATGCTCATCGGAATCCCGCTTCCGATAGTGCCGAGTGTGATGGAAAATTCCCACAAATACACTCAACCACATACACACACACATGCACTCGCAATGTCCCAGGTGACAACCGATGGCTGTTTGTGTTACATTCCGGTTGAAAAAGTACACTCTAGAACAACTCACATCGTATTCATCGCTCTAAGACCGAGCTTAAGGAGAGCGCACATATACCCGTGGCCCGCTTCGAGTGCATCCGTTCTGCACTAGCTCCGCTTTCTTAACCCCGCCTATCGCGATCTTATTATCTTCGATTTCAATTGCAGATAGGCCAGTGCCAAATGCAGCGTGCTGGTGCTCGCCAGCATTACCATTTCCGTTCATGTACGCCGCATGAATGCATAATAATGCCATGGCGCCCATTACACACGGCACAGATAATCGGTGCAACGCTGTGGCTGTGGTTTTCCGACTTGCCCCGTTCGACGTTGCATCGGTCGCATGTGCGCAGATGCATTTCGGGTGATGCATACCGCAATCACGGGCGCAATGCCCATCCTCTACGGTGGAACACCACTTTCTGGCTACCGGTTTACATCGCAAGTGATGATGTTGCAATAAAATTTATTACTTGCTACATGCTGTTTTACATACCCGCACATACACAAGCGCACATTAAGCAATCCAGTAAGCACTCGGGTCGTTATATTTGCTTAATGGATTGAATTTTATGTAATTCTAAATTGGTTTTAACTTAATTTCTTGTACAGTGATGGTGTCTTTTAACATCACATCACATTTGTGGTGTGCATGACGTTTATCTCGCTGTTCAATTACAGCTTTTAATATTGCAATTGAATTCCACATAATTTAAAAGAACACATTTGGACAAGAACGTAATATTATTGATTTGCGCTATATGAATAAAAACAGTTCCTAAAATAAAATATAAATATTTCTCATTGCATTTCTCATTACTAGAGATTTTTTGTATAAAAATATCTTGCCACGGCTGCAAGTACTTGGCACATGTTACGCATTACGCATTGAGCGGCTTGCGACATGCGTATCTATGCCTTTGTGTGGCTTAGAATAGTGAATGTGAAATTAATACATTATTCCGTGTTTTTTAAAATGTACAACTTGTTAAAAAATAGAAAATGTTGAATCATACATCCATTTTCGTAAGATGAGATAATATTTTATCATCGCGCATCACTAATTTAACTGTTTCCACCATAAGGAAAGTGAGTACGATGGAGGCGCCTGGTCATTTACTACTATTGCTCCTTACACCATCATGTTCGTGCATACGATTGTATTTTTTCCATTGCCTTTTTTGCATCTCCCATTAAACATTCCCTCATATGCATTCACGTTAACGTATCTTGTATCCCAATTCCCTTCTACCTCCACGTCGTGTCAATCCTCCCGCCCACAACCTTCAAGTGTTCGATTCCCTGTAAAACTAGCGAGAATAGACCTACCAGCAATGCCCAAATTGACAACGTGGGAGCAATCTTGATCGTAACCGAATTGGCATACTTATCGCAACAGTTCGCCACTGGGAAAGAAGGATTCCAAAACAGCAACATTGGATATTTTTTTGTACGAAAAATGGGAACAAAAAAATCAATGACTTGTAACTTTTTTTTCGAAAACGACGCGAACGTACGAACGCCGTTCAAAATTCCAATCGAACGTCAGGGCGCTAATTTATGTGCACCAAGTTTTTTCTTTACTTATACTAGTTTCTTCCGTTGGTTTCTGTTAGTTTCATGTTTCTTTATTTCGTTGGTTTCTCGTACTCTTTTGCAAATTGACAGTAATATCACAACTATTTTTGTGGCTAGCTCCGATATTTCCTTACATCCAGTATTATTGCATCGCAAACCAAACCAAACAACAAACATTACCGGAAATTATACTCGCCACAGAGTTCACGTTTTATCTACGCCACAAGCACACGCACTTCAAAAAAACCCGAAACCCCTCACCGTTTAGATAACAAAGTTTTCGTAACAAATAAGGGCATGTCTCTTCGCTTTACCCGTTTTCACTCTACCTTTGTTATGATTGCACACACCTTCAATTACAAAGCAACACAATCAGCAGCACAGTGAGGCGCGTGTACGGTCTTTGAAAAATCCGTTTTTTCTTTCGTTTCATTCCAAACACATTCGTTTATGAGCAGGATTTACTTTTCACCGGTGACTCAGAAATCGTCACGTACGAAATGCATATCAAAAATACTCAACCATATTCTGTCACGTACCTATTTCTCACGGATATTCGAAACACAGCTTTACCATACCGTGCACGGTGTTTATGGTAGCATCCTTATAGAACTATTGCTTTCCCGTACGTACATCGCATCTTCGCACCCACAACTTGAACGGTTCTGTATAGTAACAATCGCAACATGCATAAACTGTTTCCATCCAACTTAATCAAACCAGCACCAAACATTGCCTGATAATTGACCGTATTCCTCAGCACCGTATTGGCACCGTTTGC
Organism: Anopheles cracens; assembly: GCA_002091845.1. NCBI lineage: Eukaryota > Metazoa > Arthropoda > Insecta > Diptera > Culicidae > Anopheles > Anopheles cracens. The sequence goes on from KZ072283.1 coordinate 12,186, forward strand.
ATGAACAATGTTAGAAAGGGAAACACACAGCCGAACGCAATCATTCATCTCTCCCGCTAGAAGCGAGCCATTCGACCGGTGTTGCTTTGGGCTGCTCGCAGCTCCGTAGCACGAATTAGCATAACCCCACGCCGGCCGCACGGGTGGTGCGGACTTTTGGGCTCACTTTGTGTGGGGCAATGCAAACGATGCTTGCTTTATAAATGACCAATTATTGGCACGGAACAGACAACCTTCGAATACGGTATTAACCTTCAGGCCGTAATGAGCGGCAGCTAGCGGTGGCGTACTCTGCTCACCTTGATTTACTTTGTGCCGTGCATGCTGGAATAAGTATGCAACATTTTGTTGTGCTTTCTTTTCTACAGTCCATTGCAACGGTGCCATGCACCACAATCGTTGCCGAGCTTTGTTTGTGTTTTGGCAACGTACTACTTCATGTGCTCGATAGCCTAGCCCGATTCACGGTGAAATTATCTTATCAACGATGGCAAAGCACACATCATTGTGTTTGTTTCGGTACAACGCGTTCATACAAATTATCGCAATGAAGTGGAAAGTGATAAGCAAAAACGGCTCATCAAAACGATTGATTAGGCGCGGAGCATGTTGTGCATATGGAATATGGTTAGTTTTTGCAATGCATGATTCATCTCTTTTTTCGATACCACACAATAGCCGAGCTCGTTGCAAGTTTCGGGCAACTTTTGAAAGATTCTAAATCCATTCTAGTAAGGCATCGCTCAAACTAGTTAGAGACACTACAACATTTCACGTACAGAACAGAGCAAAACACCTAGCTGCACTCACAAGCACAACACCACACGAACCAAATCCACTGAACGGACCTTGTAAGAGCAAATCGTAACTACACCCACCACCCACCACCCACCACCGTGACTCCGTGTGTTGAAGTGCACGCCAAATTCCGAAATAGCAATCACACCTCCCGCCAGCGGGTTTGAACTAATTGATGCAGTCACTAATGCCTCAGTTGGGGTCATACGAACCGCACAATAATATCTAAATGATAAGATGTACTTGCTGCCTTCGTCTTTTGCTGCTCAATGCCTTTTAGTCTGCTTCGATATGCTTGAGTCTCTGTTTGCCGTTAAATTAGCTGTTTTTTGGTGGGTTTTCATTACAATTTTTTTTTATCTGAGAAAATTAGACAAAACATCCATCCTCTGTTTTATAGCAAATGTCAAACAGGTTTTCAATCAGATGATAATGCATGGGAAAGAAATTAGCATTTCTTCGTTCTAGTACTACTTTGGTGCTCATTAAAAAACTAAGGACTTACATTTCTTACATTGATATAAATTTTAATTGAAACCTACATACAAAACTGTTTTTTCTTGCATGTTATCATTTTGGAGTTTTTAGCGAAGTTCCTTGACGTCAGAGCTGCATGCTACCTCCCTTTTCAACTAATCATTTCAAATGTTTACCCCTAAACGTACCTAGTACCCAAATCAGAACCTCTTAGAGTGTTTGATTTTAACATTAATTTGCAACTATTTGTTGCGACACAGTTTTATTGCGTGGGAAACTATTTTTACGGCTTCAACGCTACCACGTGTACAAGCCAAAAAAAAGACACACAGAAAATAACATCCATTTGAAACACATGCGTCTGTGTGACCTGTACGTGTCTAGCGGGTTTTGGTTTTTGACTAGTCTGTGCAACCAGAGCTCACTGTTTTGCAACCTCCCTTCGTTCCTTCCGTTTTGCGTGTGTTGTTGCTCCACGTGCTTAGCGAAACACGCCCCTTCCCCCCAAACCCCCACCATGTCTGTCTGTCTGTCCCGCGCACCTAGGCTCTGCTAGCAGGACACGCGATTAGCTACGAGCTGTCCTTCACGAACGTATCAATACGAAGAGATCTGTTGTTATGTACGGTGTTTTCTTTCTTATTTTAGTAGAACAACCATTCACAGGCAATGTGCTCACTGCTCACTCCTTACCACTACAAAGCCCCTCGATCCTATCACCACCACCACCACCACCATCACCCACAGTGCATTGTTTCATCCGTATCGTCGTCCTTGTTGGCACATCTCAAACCACCGCCGCGTGCATCAAAACCGCATCCAAATTCGCTCTCTAGATTCGCACACCCATCGCACGCCGCTGCCCACTCTCCTCCTTTTCCAGTGGTTATCCGATTCGTGTATGACAATCCCCGAACTCGAATGTGCTGTGTCAGCTGTGTCTGTGGCACCTTTTACACAGGGCGGGGTAGGGGTAGCGAACAGTGATATAAAAAAAAACAATCGACCATAACCTATCTCATCTATCGCAACTGCAACTTAGTTTCGTACGCTTCACCGCGGAGCAGCACATCTATAGTTGGAGGAGCTCCGACCAGCTCCGAATATCCAATCATTATCAAATTGATCGTGCACTCGTTATTGAAAGTTCTTTTATTCACGTATTTTCGATCCGTCGACACCAATTCATTCATGCTTGGGTAGTGTTCGCAATTGTACCGCTTATCGCTCGTGGATGTTGCTTCCGTGTGTAACAACAGTAGCATGCCTACGTTCATGTTCGCGAGTTCTTTTCACATTGTTTTTAGACCTTCTGTTTTTGAAAAATAATTTGCAATGTCATTCTCAAGCTTGTTCTAAGTTGATCGTGAAATCTTGCTAGCTGTGGCCAAAACCAACGGCTAAAGTAACGATTCTCTCTGCTGTGCGTACTATGACTAAGGAAAAAAATCTATATGATGGATCACGATTAAATTTGTCTTGTCTAGTTTCATTTCAATGTTACAGCAAAAGAGCCGAAGAGATTTTGTTTTTCTCGTGTCATTCTAATATTAGCCTTTTTTCCAAACTGGTGCTTGTATTTTGGTATTTTAAGTATTTGAAACCAGTATTG
>KZ072283.1:16262-29305 GCA_002091845.1 Anopheles cracens
AGCGGGTTCGTACATAAGCGGTATCGAGATTCGAGGATTGCCAGTATATGGAACAAGAGTAACGGATATGAAATGTTCTGATATTCCGAGCTGGTAAACGGTCACATTCACTACGTGTTTGATCTGGGCGACGGTCCGATCACGCTGCGTGACAAGGCTCGCATCCACATGAACGACAATCGTTGGCATTCGGTCAGCATCCGGCGGCCCGGACCGAAGACGCATACGCTAGCGGTGGACGAATCGATCGAGATCTACACGGCCAGTGGCAACAACATGCACCTCGAGCTGGAAGGCATCCTGTACGTGGGCGGTGTGTTCAAGGACATGTACACTCGGTTACCGTCGAGCATCGCATCCCGCTCCGGTTTCGAGGGTTGTATCGCTTCGGTCGATCTCGCCGACACGTCGCCCAGCCTGACGGAGGATGCCGTCGTGCCGAGCTCGTTGGTTGTGTCGGGATGCGAAGGTCCCACCAAGTGTAGTCAGAATGCGTGCGCCAATCGGGGCGTATGTGTCCAGCAGTGGAATGCCTATGCGTGCGAATGTGACATGACGTCCTTTACCGGGCCCACGTGCTATGATGGTGAGAATTTACGCCAGTACCAGCGCAGACAGTGTCCTGACAGTTTATTTTACTTGCAGAATCGATATCGTACGAGTTTGGTAATAACAAGGGCCTAATACAGTACAACTTTCCGCCGGGGCGTCAACCAGACACGGAGGAGGATAGCATAGCGCTCGGGTTCGTCACGACGAAATCCGATGCGGTGCTACTACGCATCGAAAGCTCCACCACGCAGGACTACATCGAGATGGAGATCGTAAGTGATCTTTTTCCATAAATACCTAGATAGTTGTCGCTCTGTTTGCACGAGAGCAATTACATGTCGACCTTTATTAATAGGATTCGAAGGTCTTATTATGCTTGAAACATCCAATTCCACAGGTCTTTAGTCCATACGAAAAGGTTTTAAATAAGTTTTCTCCGTTGAGTAAAATTGATTGTTTCATATTGAGCCATAATTGTATGACTCCTTCACGAATGTCAAAAGATTGGATAACATTTGCAATCAAGCTTTAGTAAATAAGTTTCCTAATGAAACATTATGCATTACTTGTGATTCTAGTAGACTTATCTATTGGAATGATGGGTTTCTCTTAGTTAAATCCACGTTCCAAAATTTTCGAACCAAACTTCCAAACTTATGTTCCAAACTTTGGAATTGGCAGCAACTTTCTAATAATACTTTAAAAATTGTTCGTTTCTAAAATCTGGTACAATAACCAGACCAAAAACTATTAACATGTGAAGCTCACTTAGGTATGACACTGTGTTGAAGATTATAGGAAATGCAGAACTTCGAACTTGACTTGATCCGTCATTAGACATAGCCGTTTTAATAGACTTCAGTTGGCAGCAAGAAAATAAGTTGCAAATAAATCATAATTGTGTCTTTTTGTGTGAAATTTGCAGTACTAATAAAGAGATAAAGAATAGAAAACAATTGCAAAGCCAAAGATAAACAGTGCAGAGCAAAAGGAATTGCAACACAATTCTCTGCACGATTTCTTAAACTGCTTATAATTTATTCAACCAGCTGCAATCGAAATAAGCCGTCCCATCGTTCATTTCCCATTCGTTACCTCCGTTGCTCCGTTCTGCTGGCGTTACTACAAACAGTACACTGTTCCCTATTACAAGACACAATGCAACCGCACACGCAACATGAGTAAACATTAGTAGACAAAAGCGAATACAACAGAGAACACAAAACAGTTCGTTACATCGCAGTCCCTGATGGCTGCTGTCTCGTGCCCTGTCCAAATCACACGACTTTGTTCCTCTCATCCATTCCTCAACACCAGTCTACCAGATCACGCTCACACATTGATACTACCTTATGTGCTCTAAACAAGTAGCTTTGTCGTTAGTTTACCATTAGTATGGCTTCCTTAGTAACCAGCACCAGTAACTGCACCACGCACTTGCATACTACAATGCACCATCGCACCGGTTATCGTTCTTCATTCCTCACACGTACACCCGCAAACACACCAACAAGCACACACAGTCAGTCATCCCGTTTCGATGCCGAACTGCGCACGCCATTTCCATTCCATAATGCTTTCCATGCACCACGCTTCTGCAGAGGGCGTGAGCTGACCGTAAGAATTAAACTGAAGAACTCTTCCGGCGACGACGAGGACGAATGTACGCCACCGTTCGAGAACGGTTCCGGCGACGATCTGATCACGCCGGTGTACGTACCGCCGACGAAGCAGACGGCCACCACATCCTCGGGCGGTAAGGATGGCTCGGGAGGGCGCCCGCGGGGCAAGCCGGGCGAGAAGCTGTGCGATGACGAGGACTGTCTGCACGGGTCCGGCAGTGGTGAGGTGACGGAGGTCTTTACCGCTTCGACGGCGAGAAGTTCTGGTAAGTTGGATGGAAGAAAGATTTATTATTAATCGCCTAATCAAACATTTCGTTTAACTCTGGAGATAAAAAATAATATAGGTTAGACTCTAAGCCTATAGCGCATTTTATGTACCTTCGCGCCTCACTTATGGTAACTTTGGTACTTTGGTTTCTAGCACATTAGAGTACTGACCCAGCTATTACACTGATTCTTGTCAAACATATCCTCAAGTACGCAAAACAATTCAAATTTTTTATTCAAATTTCATACATTTGTGGAATCACTCTCGGTTATTATTTGCTCTCCAAAACTCAATCTGCAGAGATTGAATTCCAGAGCATCGTCTAAATGATAGAATCCTATTCACATTTGATCCTTAATCCTGTCAATTGAAACTTCATTCCCTATCATATTAAAATTTTATTTTTTTTTATAGAAACGAGTCCCGAGATGACCTACACTACGGTCGACTTCGACAGGAAAACGGAGGGAACGACATCTCTCACGACCCAGGGACGAACGCCGGAAACGTATTCGTCTTCGTCACACACGACCAGCGACCTGGACACGACCAGCAGCGGTATGAGCAGCGGTACCACGGGCTCCTTCGGTAGCAGTAGCAGCAGCTACGGCAGCCCCGCCGGTAGTTACGGAACGACCGTCTCGATGGGCACGACCGGGTCCGGCACAACAGCCGGCACCACGGCCAGCGGTCGGGTGATAACCACCTCCACCGGCACGACGGTTAGCCTCAGCACGTACGGCTCAACGACGCAGCAGCACACACCCTCGGAAACGACGGTCAGCTATCGGGACCGCGATCGGGACCACATCCGGGAGACGACGTACGCCCAGCAGACGCCGACCACGACCGAGGAAGAGAGCGTGGACGTGCACCAGCCGACGGACGACGAGGACGACGGTGAGGAGCACCGAACGACCAGCGTCCAGCAGCCACCGACCAGGGGCCGTCCGTCGCCACCGCGGGTCGCCGACCCACCGAGCTCGGAACCGGAGCAACCATACCAGCCGCACCCGCAACCCTACCCGCCAACGCGGCTCCCCAAGCACAAAGGCGGGCGCATCAACTCCGAGGCCGAGGAGCGCACGGCCATGATCATCGGCATCGTGGCCGGTGCGCTGATCGCCGTCATCCTCGTCATTCTGCTCGTGCTGTGGATCAAGTCGAACGGGGACCGCTCGTACAAGACGGAGCACGACAAGAGTGGGCTGTACGGGCAGGGACCGAGCGCGGCCCTGCTCGGTGGATCGCACGGCAACTCGGGCACGCACAACGCACACCACTACAACCAGCAGGCCCAGCAGGCGCACCATCAACCGCAGCACCACCATCAGCCGTCGGCACCACCGCACTACAACGGCCACCATTCGAACGGGGGCAGCACGCTGCCCCTGAACGGGTCCCTGCGCCATCACGGGCCCGGCAATGGTGCGATGGGAGCGGCCGGCGGTATGGGCATGGGAAGTGGGGGCAACATGAGCATGGGCTACGGAGGACTCAATGGCAGTGGCAGCGATAAGGGCAGCATGCAGTCCGGCGGCGGCGGTGGTGGTGGTGGTGTCGGCGGTGGCGGAGGTGTTGCCGGTGGCCCGGGCGGTGGTGGTGCGCAACGCAACAAGAGCCGCAACTCGAAGGACATCAAGGAATGGTACGTCTAAGATGGCGCAAGGATGATATCGCAGGAAGCACTTATGATTGAGTCTGGAGGAAGCACGTTGATCGATTATGTAAAAAGGAGTTCTAGGTGCGGCTGATGCGGTGGAGTCCGCAGCCGAAAGGAGAACGGCACCAATCAGGCGCGTGCTAGGAGCGTGTATATAGTTGAGTAGGAATTATGAAAGTGATTGAATCATGTTGAAAACGATAGCGGTGATAAGGCACAGTGGTATGGGACACGAAGTTCGAAGTTCTGACTTTACGTTTCAGAAACGACGACAACACATCGCAAGGAATCACGCGGCACAGCGGAGCATGATGAGATGCCGACGCAACACGCAACTACGAGCAAGAACAAGACAAAAGCGACACATTTTATTACTACTCATAGAGGAGAAACCCCCGGATCAATCACTGCAGCAAAAGAGGAGTTAAATTAGCCAGTGCAACTGTTTAGACGATCAAATCACGAAAATCACTAACCTTTAGAACGAGAACTTTGGGTCGTTCGCTCGAGACGCAAACAACCATGGAACGTAAATTACGTTTGCCGACGCAGCTAGTCGCGTTAAGGTAAATCAAGGCGGGGGACAGGAACACCGCTTCGCTAACCTAGTTTTTGTTCTGCTATCATTCCGAGTAGAAGGAGCTGGGCATGACAGGTTGATCGTTATTAACGGAACAAGTACAGAACACCTTCTCTCCCTCCTAATGAATCAGCAAATTTCCTCAGCAAAGAACCAAAACACGGAAACGAAAAATTTAAATACGAAACGCTAACGTAAGCGCTTATTAAGACGATGGCGAGTGGGAGAACAACAAAAAAACAACCTGAAAGCTTTAGTAAAAATCTAAGAAATCGAGCACTGGGATTGAAAGGATAAATTGTTGGCAAAACTGTGGTTATAGTAGCGGATAAGCGATTGCAATGTTTTCACCCAGACGTGAAGTGATCCCGCCAGAGCGTAGCTGTTTTCCGTTTCCATTGTGCTCCTTCAAGCCCCAGTTTTGTTGCTTCGAAGAACGTCCAAGCTGGTACCGCGGAGCGGCGGAACTGGCCACGATCGTCCACGGATTGCGGGATCCAGCGGGAGTGAATTTGCACTAACTAAGACACACCACACACACACACACACACATACACAAACACTCATACCGAGAACTCAGCTGCTGAGACGATCATTGCTGCACGAGGCAAATTCCCATCCTCAACACGGTGTATGCACCCCGCCAAGCCAGAAGACAGTTAAACTTAACCACAAAGAAAAACCGACATCCAATCTTGATGCGTAAACCAACGTATAAGTAAACCGTGTAGGATACGTCGCAAATGGCCACGCGAGTGGCATTTGTCAGCTAGTCTAAGAACGATAAGTACATTACACCGTGTTCCGGTAAAACAGCAAATTGTTTTTTCTGCACAAATTTACTCTAATGTATAAGAAGTCATCGTAAAGCAAAAACCCCCTCCCTTACACTTAACGGGTGTCTAATTCTAGGACCCCATTAGGAAAATGGGTAGTTACAAATGAGCAAAATGGAGAGAACGTCAAGGACACACAGAAACACAGCAAAAACGAGAGAGATATATATATACATAAACCATATTATAAGCAAAATAAAAACAAACAAACAAACAAACAAAAACATAAGGAACTTGTTTTTGATAATTTCCTTAAGAATAAGGCAAATGCGATCAGTGGGACTGGAGTAAATTGCGGAAAACTAAGAACGGATCTAACTATTACCGCCACACTACCGTAGTTGCAGAATAGTTGCTGTTTGCAAACCAGAGCAAAACAAAAGGGAATATAGTAGTGTTCGAAGGCACAAATTGCAAACACAAACAGGAACAACAAGGACAACCATTTCATGTTTTTCGCCCCTGACTCGTGGAACCTCAAGGTGCCCTGAGCAGTTTAAGTTAGGCCCTTTCCGTTCGCACCGGTTGTCTTAACACGGGGGATGAAACCGTAGCCCGTGGTCAGGTTGAACGATGGCGACGTCAAACGACTGGTTTGTCGCCGTCCCGCCATGGACAACGTTACCAGCTCCCATTCTCAAAAGCTGAAGAGTATAAAACCAAATCCAAGTAAAGAAACAAACCAAACAAAAATACGTCAAACCAAATCTTGCACCGAATTTTTCTATAGTTCTACGGAGAGAAAATGGTAAAATTACACTTGATATTCTATTTCCAATTGTACGCGCACTGTCTCTTGTACTCTAAAAAGAAAGCCAACTCCATTGATACTAAACAACTAAACGAACATAAACAATATTGTCTAAGGGAATCAAACACCACACGAAACTTCTTGCAACACAGCAAACACACCCACACACACACACACAGCAACCCAACAAAAACACACCAACACACACACACACACATGCCAATGACACAGTTCGAGCTAAGTTTCATCCTATAAAAATCTTAAACTTAAAGTCGAACGTGCACCTGCAACGTTTGCTGGTGACACCAATGCATGAAAAACGAAACTATGGAGATAAAAACGACAAACCGATGGAAACTATAGGAACATGAAACGATTGACTCCAGACATCCGGGCAAGATTTGTGCGGGAGGCAATGGGATAGGAATCTATAAATATAAATATATATTTGATAATAGACATCAGGCGGATAAAGGCTACAAACCAATGTTATTGCGTATACTCACAGTGAAAATGTATTGTTTCCGCAGGCTAGATTCCATCGAAGGGATGCTTGAAACAATTTAAGAAAACCCAGAAGTACAGATCATTTAGAACAAATTTCTGCGACGTTGCGAACCAATAGGATTGTGTCTGGAGTTATCACTTATGCTCACGGATGATTAGGTTTTCAGCTTCAGCATGGGTTTGTTTGGCGTTATTCAATTCCAAAAACTGCATTTAGTTTCTTGTGGTAAAGTGAATTGAAGCGAGATAAAAAAAAGATCCACCAGAACGTGAAGAGCGTACATTTACGAACTGGGGTTCGAGCATAAGGTATAGGATCCAGGCGCACGGTAGGCGAATGTAGACGTGAACAATATATGGTCAAACATATCAGTTTTTGGATTGGTATCTTTTGTATACACGAACTGTCGAACTGTGTGTAGGTAAGCGAGCCGAGATGCGTGCGATAAGAAAACCCCTCCCCGCTGGATGCTGAAAGAGCGATGGGCGAAGGAAAAACTCCCCCCGAACACGAAGAAACTGTACTCTATACACGCCGAATCCTACGAATTCTATCACTACTCACTATCTAACTCCAACGGCTTTTGCTACCATGCGACGTTTTTCATGGTAATGGACAAGGTTAAGTAAGCAAAACCAAAACCACACGGACTTATTAGTAGTTATCACTCATCCTTAGATAGGCGCAGTATTAAATCCCTTTTGCCGTCACCGTCTCGTCTTTATTCATTGTTTTTTTTCCTCTAGGCTTCTTGATCTATTGAAAATCAAAACGAGAAGAAAAACACGCACTCACCCCAAACCCATACCCACTCATCAAACTAGACGTGTATTGACGACCGAAGGATGCGTGTATTGCAAGCAGGTTCTGAATGGATTTGACTGAAATAGTTTCTATCTAGGCACCGTATCGTTCCTTTGGTTATAGCGCAAAGGAAACAGGAGCATGAGGTGTTCCGATCGCTGTTGGGAGGCTGTCCGCTTTCGTTATTTTTATTAGAGCTTGGTTCAATCTGCAAGCGACACTTTATCCATGCGGACAGGACGTACCAGGCACGTGCACACCGTAATGCTTGGTTCTGTTTGACACTCTGTTTGTGTAATGAGTTCCTCGCAAATGGCTTAGCTGAAGATTTGATGGTGTGACTATGTACGGCACGGTATGTTAAAATAGTTGGGAAAAGATTGACCCTACAATACGATCACATAGCGATCAATCTTGGAGAGACTAACTCAACAATCCGGACCGTGCTGGCGGCTAGAGAATGCATAGCACCGGCCATATCTTTCCCGATGAAAAGCAGGTGGGTGAGCTTACACGTTCAAAACATAGTTGACCGTTGATACGAGGACACGGTACAGGAAAGGAAACCCCGCAGATGTAGCTGGGGTAGTATGATAGGGAAAACTCGATTAACGATAAACAACAAGCAAAACAAACAAACAAACACACTAGCCACAGTGAGTGTATAACTAATGCAAGTAAGATTGAATACAAAATGCCACAAAGCAGCAAAAATACCACTCACGATACACACTATAAAAGTATGTTATATAATTTGTTAAGTTGTAGAATTTGTAAAGGTAGTAGTGCAAGAAACAGGCAGAAAACTAGCCTAACAATATGCGATGATGCAACATGAAGACAGGAAAAGGAAACACTGACGCAAATAAGTAAGATACGCAAAGCCCCGAGACACGTTGTGTTTTTATTAAGTAGGTTTGAAAATAGACGATCGGCTCGAGGTTCAGGAGGAAACATCTCCGATGACTTGAGGTGGATGGAATATAAAAATACGTTCACCTTATGCGAGTGCGTGTGTGTGCGTGTGTGTGTGTGAGCGGGTTCGTACATAAGCGGTATCGAGATTCGAGGATTGCCAGTATATGGAACAAGAGTAACGGATATGAAATGTTCTGATATTCCGATGCATCGTATGTAGCTGTATGTGCATACATAAGTTAATGTTACTATCGTAGCTGGTTATGTTTGGTGTTGGTTTTTACGTTATGGAAGAATTTATGGGACACAAATAAAAAAACACACACACAGCAACCCAACAAAAACACACCAACACACACACACACACATGCCAATGACACAGTTCGAGCTAAGTTTCATCCTATAAAAATCTTAAACTTAAAGTCGAACGTGCACCTGCAACGTTTGCTGGTGACACCAATGCATGAAAAACGAAACTATGGAGATAAAAACGACAAACCGATGGAAACTATAGGAACATGAAACGATTGACTCCAGACATCCGGGCAAGATTTGTGCGGGAGGCAATGGGATAGGAATCTATAAATATAAATATATATTTGATAATAGACATCAGGCGGATAAAGGCTACAAACCAATGTTATTGCGTATACTCACAGTGAAAATGTATTGTTTCCGCAGGCTAGATTCCATCGAAGGGATGCTTGAAACAATTTAAGAAAACCCAGAAGTACAGATCATTTAGAACAAATTTCTGCGACGTTGCGAACCAATAGGATTGTGTCTGGAGTTATCACTTATGCTCACGGATGATTAGGTTTTCAGCTTCAGCATGGGTTTGTTTGGCGTTATTCAATTCCAAAAACTGCATTTAGTTTCTTGTGGTAAAGTGAATTGAAGCGAGATAAAAAAAAAGATCCACCAGAACGTGAAGAGCGTACATTTACGAACTGGGGTTCGAGCATAAGGTATAGGATCCAGGCGCACGGTAGGCGAATGTAGACGTGAACAATATATGGTCAAACATATCAGTTTTTGGATTGGTATCTTTTGTATACACGAACTGTCGAACTGTGTGTAGGTAAGCGAGCCGAGATGCGTGCGATAAGAAAACCCCTCCCCGCTGGATGCTGAAAGAGCGATGGGCGAAGGAAAAACTCCCCCCGAACACGAAGAAACTGTACTCTATACACGCCGAATCCTACGAATTCTATCACTACTCACTATCTAACTCCAACGGCTTTTGCTACCATGCGACGTTTTTCATGGTAATGGACAAGGTTAAGTAAGCAAAACCAAAACCACACGGACTTATTAGTAGTTATCACTCATCCTTAGATAGGCGCAGTATTAAATCCCTTTTGCCGTCACCGTCTCGTCTTTATTCATTGTTTTTTTTCAAGGTGCCCTGAGCAGTTTAAGTTAGGCCCTTTCCGTTCGCACCGGTTGTCTTAACACGGGGGATGAAACCGTAGCCCGTGGTCAGGTTGAACGATGGCGACGTCAAACGACTGGTTTGTCGCCGTCCCGCCATGGACAACGTTACCAGCTCCCATTCTCAAAAGCTGAAGAGTATAAAACCAAATCCAAGTAAAGAAACAAACCAAACAAAAATACGTCAAACCAAATCTTGCACCGAATTTTTCTATAGTTCTACGGAGAGAAAATGGTAAAATTACACTTGATATTCTATTTCCAATTGTACGCGCACTGTCTCTTGTACTCTAAAAAGAAAGCCAACTCCATTGATACTAAACAACTAAACGAACATAAACAATATTGTCTAAGGGAATCAAACACCACACGAAACTTCTTGCAACACAGCAAACACACCCACACACACACAGCAACCCAACAAACACACACCAACACACACACACACATGCCAATGACACAGTTCGAGCTAAGTTTCATCCTATAAAAATCTTAAACTTAAAGTCGAACGTGCACCTGCAACGTTTGCTGGTGACACCAATGCATGAAAAACGAAACTATGGAGATAAAAACGACAAACCGATGGAAACTATAGGAACATGAAACGATTGACTCCAGACATCCGGGCAAGATTTGTGCGGGAGGCAATGGGATAGGAATCTATAAATATAAATATATATTTGATAATAGACATCAGGCGGATAAAGGCTACAAACCAATGTTATTGCGTATACTCACAGTGAAAATGTATTGTTTCCGCAGGCTAGATTCCATCGAAGGGATGCTTGAAACAATTTAAGAAAACCCAGAAGTACAGATCATTTAGAACAAATTTCTGCGACGTTGCGAACCAATAGGATTGTGTCTGGAGTTATCACTTATGCTCACGGATGATTAGGTTTTCAGCTTCAGCATGGGTTTGTTTGGCGTTATTCAATTCCAAAAACTGCATTTAGTTTCTTGTGGTAAAGTGAATTGAAGCGAGATAAAAAAAAAGATCCACCAGAACGTGAAGAGCGTACATTTACGAACTGGGGTTCGAGCATAAGGTATAGGATCCAGGCGCACGGTAGGCGAATGTAGACGTGAACAATATATGGTCAAACATATCAGTTTTTGGATTGGTATCTTTTGTATACACGAACTGTCGAACTGTGTGTAGGTAAGCGAGCCGAGATGCGTGCGATAAGAAAACCCCTCCCCGCTGGATGCTGAAAGAGCGATGGGCGAAGGAAAAACTCCCCCCGAACACGAAGGAACTGTACTCTATACACGCCGAATCCTACGAATTCTATCACTACTCACTATCTAACTCCAACGGCTTTTGCTACCATGCGACGTTTTTCATGGTAATGGACAAGGTTAAGTAAGCAAAACCAAAACCACACGGACTTATTAGTAGTTATCACTCATCCTTAGATAGGCGCAGTATTAAATCCCTTTTGCCGTCACCGTCTCGTCTTTATTCATTGTTTTTTTTTCCTCTAGGCTTCTTGATCTATTGAAAATCAAAACGAGAAGAAAAACACGCACTCACCCCAAACCCATACCCACTCATCAAACTAGACGTGTATTGACGACCGAAGGATGCGTGTATTGCAAGCAGGTTCTGAATGGATTTGACTGAAATAGTTTCTATCTAGGCACCGTATCGTTCCTTTGGTTATAGCGCAAAGGAAACAGGAGCATGAGGTGTTCCGATCGCTGTTGGGAGGCTGTCCGCTTTCGTTATTTTTATTAGAGCTTGGTTCAATCTGCAAGCGACACTTTATCCATGCGGACAGGACGTACCAGGCACGTGCACACCGTAATGCTTGGTTCTGTTTGACACTCTGTTTGTGTAATGAGTTCCTCGCAAATGGCTTAGCTGAAGATTTGATGGTGTGACTATGTACGGCACGGTATGTTAAAATAGTTGGGAAAAGATTGACCCTACAATACGATCACATAGCGATCAATCTTGGAGAGACTAACTCAACAATCCGGACCGTGCTGGCGGCTAGAGAATGCATAGCACCGGCCATATCTTTCCCGATGAAAAGCAGGTGGGTGAGCTTACACGTTCAAAACATAGTTGACCGTTGATACGAGGACACGGTACAGGAAAGGAAACCCCGCAGATGTAGCTGGGGTAGTATGATAGGGAAAACTCGATTAACGATAAACAACAAGCAAAACAAACAAACAAACACACTAGCCACAGTGAGTGTATAACTAATGCAAGTAAGATTGAATACAAAATGCCACAAAGCAGCAAAAATACCACTCACGATACACACTATAAAAGTATGTTATATAATTTGTTAAGTTGTAGAATTTGTAAAGGTAGTAGTGCAAGAAACAGGCAGAAAACTAGCCTAACAATATGCGATGATGCAACATGAAGACAGGAAAAGGAAACACTGACGCAAATAAGTAAGATACGCAAAGCCCCGAGACACGTTGTGTTTTTATTAAGTAGGTTTGAAAATAGACGATCGGCTCGAGGTTCAGGAGGAAACATCTCCGATGACTTGAGGTGGATGGAATATAAAAATACGTTCACCTTATGCGAGTGCGTGTGTGTGCGTGTGTGTGTGTGAGCGGGTTCGTACATAAGCGGTATCGAGATTCGAGGATTGCCAGTATATGGAACAAGAGTAACGGATATGAAATGTTCTGATATTCCGATGCATCGTATGTAGCTGTATGTGCATACATAAGTTAATGTTACTATCGTAGCTGGTTATGTTTGGTGTTGGTTTTTACGTTATGGAAGAATTTATGGGACACAAATAAAAAAACACACACACACCCACAATTCGACACCATTTTTGATCGAATCCTCGAGCAGTGGTCGATTAGAATAAGTAATCTTGTACGGTTTGGTTTCCGATTTGCCGTTTCCGTTTTTATCGTTATTCGATCGTCCGTTTTGCGTTGTTATTAAATGAATACCGACCGTAGTCAACCATAAACAACAACAACACACAGCAAAAATCTATACATCTCTAAAGTGCGTAACGGTGCAGATGACGAAACATGGGTTAAGATCACTAGATCGTTAAATACAGGACAGGAAGTACAATTAGTAGGAGCGTAAATCGATTGGCATTCTGGTACAT
>KZ072283.1:35486-50128 GCA_002091845.1 Anopheles cracens
ACAGCGCTTTCGGAGCATCCGTGGGCTTAGGGGTGGTTGTAGTAGCCTTTGGTGTCGCTGTGGTTTTAGGTTTAGTAGTGGTGGTGGTGGTTGTTGTCGGCTTCGGTGTAGTTGTCGTAGGCTTCGGTGTAGTGGTGGTTGTAGTCGTTGTAGGTTTTGGTGTGGTGGTAGTAGTGGTTGTCGGTTTAGGGGTAGTGGTGGTGGTAGTCACCGGTTTAGGGGTTGTTGTGGGTTTAGGAGTAGTCGTAGTTGTAGTAGTTGGTTTAGGGGTGGTTGTTGTAGTCGTTGGTTTAGGCGGAGCGGCTGTTTCCGTTGCCGGTTTGTATTTCACATCACGTACTTCCACCTTTGGCATCTTTGGCAAAGGAACACGCGCCAAGAACTTATTGTACGGCGAGCCCAGATACAGATGGTCTCCCATTTCGGCCACGTGCGACACACTACCAACACTACCGTCGAAGCCGTGCAGCGATCCAAGAATACGACCACTCCAGCTAACTTTAACCAACGTTTGACGATTCGGCGAAAAGAAAATCAGCGATTCGAAATGCCCGATCGCGTGGATCAAACGCTGCGTGTGCACATTTGGCATAACCTGATGGATCAAACGCATCGGTAATTCGGCTAGCGAAAGCATACGAATGACGAACTTGCGGATAAGAGGAACATTGGACATCATCTGCGTGATTGATGGATGCTCACTGTCGGCGGCTTGGATCAATGGTGCCCAGATGCCTTCGGCATCAGCAACGAGATTGTCAACCAAGCCCGGCAGTCCGTCGATGAAGATATCGTCAGTACCAGCCTTTGGACCCGTCAGGTAGTACCGTCGCACCTGTGACGCCATAGTTTCAGCAACCAGTACAAATTCCTCGTTCGGGCTCAGTGCGACACCGTTTGCGAAGTATAGCCGATCTAGCAGAACCTTGTTCTTGCCGGTGCTACGGTCGTAGTGGAACAAACGGCCCGACGGATTGGCAAACACGGTAAACACGCCATCTTGAAGCGTGAAATCAGACGAGGATTCCGTCCAGAAAATGTCGCCATTACGTGCTACGGCCACGCTGTTGAAAAGTTTGGCTTTACGATTCACTCCCTTGCCTTCCAGAACGGTGTCAGGCGAAACGAGCTGCTCCTTGTTACCCGTTACCAAGTCAACCAGCCATATACCGTAGTATGCATCGCTGACGATTAGATTCGATCCTTTCGTGTCGAAAGCTAGGCCGAGCGGGCGACCGCAAAGTTCTTCCTCGAACGAAAACTCTGAAATGAATCGATAGTACAAGATAAAATAAGACATTCTGAATCGATATGGCGAGAAGCACGATCCTACCACACGGCTTTCCGAACTTGGCGATGTGTGTGATGTGGTCGCCGTTAATACGGACCACTTCTCCGCCATGGATAGTCGTAAACATGTCCTTTCCGTTAACGAGCAATGCCTCAGGTCCATACAGTTTGCCCTCGAACAGACGTTCGGCGTTGTCAAGATGATTCGTGGGTTCTAGCGCTCCTTTCAATTCGCGGGGTTTGGCGAATCTGCAAAGCGGTAGCAATCGGATGCGGCAAAAGGACTCAATTATGTAATTGAACAGCTTGATCAGCTTGGTTCTCTGGTGCACGGCTAGACTCACCTAAACCCTTCAAATGGGAATGTCGTTTTCGGAGGCAGTCCAGGGAGCAGCACAACCAAGAAGAAGAATATCAGACAGTTGATGACTCGCACGCGAACCTTGTACAGGAGGCCCATTTTGCCGAGCTGGAACGGTGACCACTTTCTCTACTGAAGATGATGAGGAACAACTCTACGATCGCCGCAATAACCCTGCCGATAGACTATCGATAGAGGAAGATCAGCGTTGGCCGAGCAGATGTCGAGTGCTATCGACTACCGAGGTGCCGCATTTACCTATTTCACTACTGACTAGAGAAAAGAACGCAATGCAACCAACAAAAATTAGAACCTACAGAAATTTTACGCTGATTTCACCGCACCAGCAATTTTATCATATTTTTTGACAGCGGTTCGTTTTGACAGAAGTTGATGACACGGCAACCGGTTAGGTGGTTTGCTGACGATCATTTTCAATTGCAATTTGAATCTTGACAAAGTCCTCTAAAAACTGCGATATTCATTGATATTCAATATATTCCCTTTTTCTGCACTACAAACGCAGAGAATAGAAAATAATATACAACATGTAAACCGTGTCGCGTCATTCTTAAGTGCGATGACAGCTGTCATTGGCGTATTCAGACCGAAATAAAGAGAAGAAGTGATAAGATACAAAAATCCAAGTTCGAGTGAATTATTGGATTTTACAAACATTCATTTTTAAATTATCGTGTGCGCATAGCTAAAAGTTGGAAAAATAACAACAAATCATGCAGCTGCAAAACCTTACAACAGTTCCCTGCCGGCTTTTTTGACAACGGCACAGTGGTCTGCTGTTGAAGAGCTTTGACTTTTGACAGCAAAACACAATCCGGGTTTGTTGAAAACTTTTTTTCATCCGTGGATCGGCATAGGGTCGCGGTAGGGAACACAAATCGTGCCGTTTCGCGAAATCACCATGTCTTCGTATCACCTCAGCACCCGGGAGCGGTTACTGACCATCGTGAACGATATAGAGATCGTTGCCAAGTGAGTATAGGTGCAGGTTCACCAGCACTGCTAGCGTCCTACATTCTTTTGCTGGGATTGCAATCTTCGCCTCGTGTTGTCTGCACAGGGAACTGATCGAAAACACCATCGCACCGAAGGCACAGAAAATGTCCAGTGCCGATCACGCACAGCTGGTCGAGTTGCTTGTGCTGAAGGATAAAGAATTGAAGTCCACACTGCAGCTAGCAGCGGAACAGGCCGGCATCGAGAAGAACATGGACGCGTTACGGGAGCAGGTGCGAAAGCAAGATGAAGAGATCAACCAACTCCAAAAGCAGCTGAAGGAAGCGGAACAGATTCTCGCGACGTCAATTTTCCAAGCACGACAAAAGCTTGCCAGTATTTCGAAGGCCAACAAGAGGCCCGTGTCGTCGGAGGAGTTGATCAAATTTGCACACCGCATCAGTGCGTCTCACGCGATATGCGCTCCGCTCACCTGGCAGCAGGGCGATCTCCGCCGGCCATACCCAACAGACATCGAAATGCGGCTAGGGTTGTTGGGCAAATCGGACCTCAACATTAACGGACACAACCTGCAGCATCCCAGCAGCTTGAACGAAATGCACCGGAACGCATCGTCCGTAACAGGGGCAGCGGGTGGAGCGGGTGGTGAGATTCCGGCGTCGGCACAAAATCAGTTTGCGTGGCATCCATCGGGTGAGCTGCACATGTCGATGGGTGCCGGGGGAGGATCGGTATCGCTAGACACTCGGGCCCATAAGGATGCTTCGCAGGATGATGTGGAGGTTATGTCCACGGAAAGCTCCAGCTCTAGCTCTAGTGACTCGCAATGAGCCGTTAAATCGTGGTGATTGTATAGGATTAAGCATTTGCCGTGTACTGTTGGCTGCATTTCGGAGCATGGAAATGAATCGATACCCATTCTGATTTCTACTTAAGAGGATTTATTTATTTGTAACCCTTCAAAGCGTGTGGACGGCTTAGAGTGCGAGTTGCGCATGGATACAGATTATTTGAAAATCAAATGCTGGTAGCTTCCGTGCTTCAAACCGTTTAGTTGTACCACTCCCACGGATCTTTTTCTAATTGTTCCATTCCTCTAATTCTGGGTTGCGTCCATGTTCTGCCGATTAAACAGGGTTTAGGAGTTTGTAACGAAGCAGAAGCGATTTAACGAAAGCATTGTTTTTAACTGCAACTAATGTGTATTCCATGGATCAGAAATAAATTGTACTTCTAGGTATGCATAAAACTCTGCTAATCTCCTATTACCAACTGCACCTGTGCAGTTCGCTGTGAAAAGTCCGTTGTTTTGCGAGAAAGCCTTGGAAGAAAAACGAAAAATGCATTTTGACAATTTTATTGTTGTTTTTGACGTCGATGCCGTGCTTGACACAACGCTGTCAGTGTGTGCGTCAGTTCGTTCATGGCAATCAGCAGCAGCCAGCGGAAGAAAACAACACGAATCTGCTGTATCGACTGGTGGGCAAGGAAGGCTCGTGAAAAATGTTCTAGGTAACGAAGAAAACTTCCCTCCCGTAGAGTGAGTTTGACGTCGATGCCGTGCTTGACACAACGCTGTCAGTGTGTGCGTCAGTTCGTTCATGGCAATCAGCAGCAGCCAGCGGAAGAAAACAACACGAATCTGCTGTATCGACTGGTGGGCAAGGAAGGCTCGTGAAAAATGTTCTAGGTAACGAAGAAAACTTCCCTCCCGTAGAGTGAGTTCAGCACTAAGACAGAGTGGGTGAAACTGTGGGTGTTATGATTCTAGTACGGAAGCAAAGGAAACATAATTTCCCCGCACAATCGACGACCCCCGCATAAACCGACTATCATCCTACTCGGCAAAGATCATCCAAGACGGCTGGGTGGAAAACGTACGAGCGTCGCGAAGGACACATGCAAATTGGCTTCGGTTTTTCTTCGATACGTTGCAGTTTCCGTGAAAAGAAGACAACGCTCTAGAATGACGCAGGCTTTACTTTTGGATTTACAGGCCACACATGCTGCTGAATAAATACTTTCACGTTTGCCTTTTCGACGATCACGGGGTGGACGGAATAAAGTCGGTATCGATAACGCAGTGGAAAACGGAAGGCCAGCTACTCATCGTGAACTGTGCGCTGTTTTGCTTCCAAAACTCACACCTTCGCTCACACTCGGGCGCTGTTCTTTTCATCTCGCGCAGGCTTTACTTTTGGATTTACAGGCCACACATGCTGCTGAATAAATACTTTCACGTTTGCCTTTTCGACGATCACGGGGTGGACGGAATAAAGTCGGTATCGATAACGCAGTGGAAAACGGAAGGCCAGCTACTCATCGTGAACTGTGCGCTGTTTTGCTTCCAAAACTCACACCTTCGCTCACACTCGGGCGCTGTTCTTTTCATCTCGCGCAGGCTTTACTTTTGGATTTACAGGCCACACATGCTGCTGAATAAATACTTTCACGTTTGCCTTTTCGACGATCACGGGGTGGACGGAATAAAGTCGGTATCGATAACGCAGTGGAAAACGGAAGGCCAGCTACTCATCGTGAACTGTGCGCTGTTTTGCTTCCAAAACTCACACCTTCGCTCACACTCGGGCGCTGTTCTTTTCATCTCGCGCAGGCTTTACTTTTGGATTTACAGGCCACACATGCTGCTGAATAAATACTTTCACGTTTGCCTTTTCGACGATCACGGGGTGGACGGAATAAAGTCGGTATCGATAACGCAGTGGAAAACGGAAGGCCAGCTACTCATCGTGAACTGTGCGCTGTTTTGCTTCCAAAACTCACACCTTCGCTCACACTCGGGCGCTGTTCTTTTCATCTCGCGCAGGCTTTACTTTTGGATTTACAGGCCACACATGCTGCTGAATAAATACTTTCACGTTTGCCTTTTCGACGATCACGGGGTGGACGGAATAAAGTCGGTATCGATAACGCAGTGGAAAACGGAAGGCCAGCTACTCATCGTGAACTGTGCGCTGTTTTGCTTCCAAAACTCACACCTTCGCTCACACTCGGGCGCTGTTCTTTTCATCTCGCGCAGGCTTTACTTTTGGATTTACAGGCCACACATGCTGCTGAATAAATACTTTCACGTTTGCCTTTTCGACGATCACGGGGTGGACGGAATAAAGTCGGTATCGATAACGCAGTGGAAAACGGAAGGCCAGCTACTCATCGTGCATGGCGGTAACTTGAAGGACGACGCCGATTCCTACGTCACGATCGTTCGTGTACCAAAACTGGGCTGTCTAGACTGCAAGCAGGTGCGAGACGCGCACGAAGGTGACGAACAGCGGCAGGACATTCTCTGCATCAGCTGCAACATGACGATTCACATGAAGTACCGCAGCACCGATTCAGGGCCACGCTTCAACCCGAACTTCAATCTCAACTGCCCGGGATTCGTGATTATGAGTGAAAACAGCTTCATTCACACGATCAACATCGAGCTGGACACGAAAAGAAATCAAGCGGGTTCGAATCGTACGGCTACCCTCAGCTCCAAGTACTTGGGAAGAGTCAGCCCGCAGAAGGATGTAGTCGTCGTGGCCGAGGAAGGGAAAAAGGTTGCCTCAAGGCAACAGGAAAGCAGCAACAGCCTGCCCGCGAAGAAGTATGAACCGGAAGCGGCTAAAGGTGAGGTCGCTTCGAACGCTCTGTCCGATCCGGCGATGAGCATCGCAGAGCAAATCATTGCGGATTTCGCAGAATACGAGACTGATATGTACGAAACGAAGTGTTCCATCCGGAGCTATCCGGATAACTTTGACGAGCTCATCATTACCTCGCCCATTGCCTCTGGTGCAGCGATGGCGGATGCTACCACCGAGCCAACGACCGTGGCGCAGGTGCGACTAATGAACAATCGAAATAACACAAACATAGAGCTAAGACTTGACGGCGCGGCGTCCGGTACAGCCAGTTCTTCCTTCACGTCTGGCACTGCGGAGGAAGTGGCGACAGTTCCATCGCGAAAGTCCTTCGTGACACGCATTGATCTGCAATCGGGTGACGGTTTGGCGCGGCAGGATACATTCGGCAGTACGCGTACCGGCGGCGGCAACCACCACCCGCTGACTGCCGTACCGATGTTGTGTGATATGTCCTTTACGGCCAGTTCCTCAACAACAGCGCCGGCACCGTCCATTTCATCGCGGTCGCCTCTGCGAAGACGATTCGATCTCACCGAATCGTCGTCCTATGTTCCTAACGTTCCACTCACTCACCAGCAGTCGGCCTCGTTGCCGCTGCAACAGTGTGTGAACAATAGTGCCAATGGTGCAAACCCGGTGGAGCCGGATGCCGACTCGGCTGCTAAAGCGTACGAGTTTTCCGAGGACAACGAGCGATGCGAAAAGATAAGCGCTTTTCGGAAGCGACGGTTGGCTGACAAGAAGTACGAATTTTCTGAAGAACCGACGAGCGAGGAAAACATCGAACCGTTCAACCGGCTGCGAAACCAAATAAGAGCCCGTGTCACAGCGCCCGGCTACAGTGCGTCCCATCATCATGCGAACTACGCGGATCTCATTCCCACCACACACCATCTGCACCGAGCGTCACCAAACCATGGCTTTCGGTCGCCGTGCGGTTCTCCGGTCGGCAACAGATACCTACGCTCACCGCCGGGCATCCGTTCACCGTCGTACTATCGCCACCGATCTCCCTCCGCTCAGGGAGGACCACCCGGTGCCGGTTCCGTAGTGCTAATCGGGGGTGGATCAGCTGCCGGTACGACGCCTGGCTCGGCCGCGATGAAGCAGCTCACAAAACGTACAGTTCAACTGGACCCGCGTGACTTCATCCAGATACTGTCACCCGGCACCGGTCTTTCCGGGGCTGGAACGGGCGACCAGGCAGGCAGCACACCAGACATTCCGAAGTTTTTCCTGGATGCAATTCAGAAAATCAACGAAAAGAAGCTGGCCAACGAGCAGCTTCAGATGCTGCTCGATGAGTCAAACAACGAGAATAACATCAATTGTGATAACCAACTACCGGTCAAGCGTGCCGGCAGCGTCGAGCAGGCATCGAAACCGACGGCGGCAGAACTTCCAACTTGCACGAAAAAGATTGTCAAAATCTATGTCGAAGAGGACGATGCCAATTCCGTGGTGACAACGGAGGATGGTAAGTAGCTACGGTCTCGACCGATGTCGTTTTGTTCTTCTGTGTTATGTCGTAGTTTGGTTCGTTTTAATTTTTTTAACTCATAACATTGTCGATATTTTAATCTCCTTATAATCTTACAAAACATGGAAGTGGGAAGTTAGGTAAAGGGAGTGGAGTAATCAACTTGATTTTGATAGTAATTGTGAACAATAATTCGATTTTTTTTCAAACCTATTATGTTTTAACGTCTCAATTCTCAACTCAATTCAACGTCTCATTTCGTTAATTTCTTGGTGATGTATACAAGTGGATTTTTACACTTTTTCAGGCTATTTGAATAAAACGATAAATCTTCCATCTTGTCAGAGAGAAAGATGAAAACAATCATTTGAATTGATCATGTTTTAACGTCTCAATTCTCAACTCAATTCAACGTCTCATTTCGTTAATTTCTTGGTGATGTATGCAAGTGGATTTTTACACTTTTTCAGGCTATTTGAATAAAACGATAAATCTTCCATCTTGTCAGAGAGAAAGATGAAAACAATCATTTGAATTGATCAATTTGTTCATGCTTTTCTGTTGATAGTTTGTTAATTTACTCATTTGTTTACTCTCTCGTATTAGTTAGTTTAACGTGTATTAAAAAAGAAACAAACCATGCATCGACGACCCTATTTCCAGATGACTGCATCTCACCCGGATATCATGCCTCACTGCCAATGGAGGTGCACGGATCATGCTACTCGAATATGCAAATCATTTCGCAGGCCTCGTTCAACAAGCTCAACTGTCCGGCTGTCGTCGTGACGCAAAACTCGTTCGACATGGAAATGTTCTCATTCCATGTGGCCAATTATATCTGCACCCAGGACAGCAAAAAGTATGGCATTCTGTTGGACTCAGCGTACGAGCTGACGCATGTAAGTGAACGCAACGATCGCAACGGTGCGAAAGCGTGGCGATTATGAGTACACATTCTTTTCCCGCGTTTCGCCACAGGTTTGTCCCCTGACGGAAACGATCACATGCACGACGGTGCTGCAGTTTACGGCAAACGACATTGGCCACTGCAAGCCCAAGTCCTGCCAGAACTGCTCGTCCACCATCGACTGCCAAACGCACCGGAAGGTCTACCAGTGCCGATCGCTCTTCACCTGGTGCATTACGACTGGCGAGTGGATGATACTGGACTACGGCAATCTCTCGTCTGGCCCGTACCTGGAAGTGAAGAAGCTTGCCTCCAACTACAGCCGGTTGCTGAAGAAGCTGCGCTCGTTCACGCGGAAGCTGTTCACCAGCGGCAAGGGTGAAAGCGAATCCGATCGAACGTACGAGTATCTGAACCATCTACGCGTGCTCGATTCGGACACGAGCAAGGCGAAACGCCGTTTAACCGATCTCGATAACATGATCGAGTTCTACCTAAGGCTGCCGCGGCGGATCGACGACTACAGCGACTCGGACACGGATAGCTACGGTGAGGAGGAAGAAGAAGAAGAGGAAGACGATGACGATGGGGACAGTTCCGCGGATGATACGCTTGTTGGAGACGCA
Organism: Anopheles cracens; assembly: GCA_002091845.1. Taxonomy (NCBI): domain Eukaryota; kingdom Metazoa; phylum Arthropoda; class Insecta; order Diptera; family Culicidae; genus Anopheles; species Anopheles cracens. The sequence continues at coordinate 44,785 of KZ072283.1, forward strand.
TCGGTCGCTTCCGACACGGTGAGTGATGAGGACGATCTGTAAACGATCGGTCGGGCAACCGTGTCATTACCCCGCGCTGCGCAATGAACCCGCGTGTGATCAACGATTTCAGCATGTTAAATCGATCGTTCGTGCGGACGGCCGCAAATCGCTCGTGCGCGTGGACGGCGAGATCACTCAGGCGCGTGTTGCAGTTCAGCGTCCATCGGAATGCGCAGCTCCATTCGGGTACATCGAGCGTCCCGTGGAGTTCCTCGAACTGGCGCACGTAAAGATGTCCATTTTGGAAGGTGGTCATCGCGTCTGGGTCCGGCTTGATAACGGCCAACGATTGGCTCACGGCTGCGCGAATGTCTTGCAAAATGGCCAGCGATTGGTCGTCCGACGTGGATGGATTGCTTAGCGAAAGTGGCTTCACGTCCTCCATGGCCATCGTTCCACGCCGTGAGGTGTTTCGTGGCCGCAAACGTGGTGATTCCATCGCGGCTGATACAAAACTCTCGTCCACTGGTTCCTCCTTCACGACCACCTGATGTGGCGTCGGTTCGTGCTTCACACGAGAATGATCGTGCGGATGATCGTCCATTGTAGCGGGTTTGGTGAGCGTAAGTGGCACCGTCAGAAACGCTTTACATCCGGTCTCTGCGTGGAGGCAACGCCAGCGAGAAGTCTGAAGCGGTTCGAGAAGCTTGTACACTCGGAAGACGTGTCCTTGGTGCATTAGTATGCAATTGCGTCCCGTCATCGCGTACATAAGCTCGTAGTTCGGCCCTTCGACAATCACCTGCGCAGAACGATCGGGTTCGACAATCTTCGGGACGGTGCGCGCCAAATGCGTGTGGGGTGCGGTAATTTCGGCACAGAGCAAATTGTTCGTTAAAACTATCCTGCCGGGACACGCTTGGGCGTCATCGCGCAAGATGCAGTGATAGCCTTTCGATTCTGGCCCATCGGCCAAGTACTTGTGCGCAACGTGCACTACAACATCGACGTTCAGCGGATCATTGTGCATTCGGCGATAGTTGAAGCCACCGGCAAGAAGCCGCACCGGACCGGGGCTATTAAAAATATCACGTATGGTGGGTTGTTTGATGGGGCCACGCCTTCCAGGTTGGGCATGATCATGGACTGCGTGCTCTCGAACAATATCTCCTCCTTTATCGATCGTAATCGACGCTTTGCATTGTGCTCTAATACTTCGTACGCACTGCCATTGTACTGTGCCGTTAGCGAATGCACGCCGTGCATAGTAACGTTCATTCTGCCGACGAATAACAGGTTTGCACTTTGCATTCCACAGCAGTTCATAGGCGGACGAAGACCATAGCGTCCGCTCTATACCCGAAGCTTCCGACGGTATGACTGGGGGAAAGTGTTTTTCTACCGTGTTTTGAACGCGATGCATATGCTGGATGGTGCTTGCGGTGGTATCGCCATTATACACGATCTGCTCGTCGGGAAGCATCTTCAGCCATGCTCTGCAACCGAACTGCTTCCATTTGCAGGTCCACTCCGTCGTTCCGTTTATATTTTGCTTCTGAGCAGTGTACTTGTGCTTACGATGCAATAATCGAACAAAACCTTGCTTTTCAGCAATTAAACAATAGTTTACGCCCTGGTGTAATGTTTGCAAGTTTTTAATCCATGCGGAAAGAACGCTTCCGTTCGTTTCTCGCGGTTATATTAAAGGACAGCAGCAGCAAAAGCGCGTCTGTCGATTTTTGTGTATCGATAATTTGTTTAGCTTTATATTGACAGAATTTTCTTCCCGTTCTTGGGTCGAGCTTGACATTTGTGTTGACAGTAGGTTTGACAGCGTTGACAATGAGATTTGGCAGCACTGCATGTGTAAAATTATTTTTTTTAGAAAAAATTTCATTAAATTTCGGGAAAGTGTTATAACTTGTAGTTTTCACTGTTTTATTAGATTAATTTCGTTAAATATCTGTGAACTGTTCAATGAAATATTCATAATACAAATTGTAACTATGGGGCACATTTGACAGCAAGCTTAACATAACACTCTGCAGTGTAGGTAGAGAAATTGCACTGAAATGTAAACAACAACAGTGAACACTCGCAAAACCGCACAAAACTATGTAAATTATTGCGGTTTAACAACAAATGTCCTCTTTGTTACGGATTTGCGTCGTTTGTTACTCATCCTTGCGATGGATGCCACACAAGAGGTAAGCGTTATCCAAGCGTGAAACGTTCTCCGATGTAACTATTCGTCCCTCTCCCGCAGGAATTAAACCTGGTAGAATTCAACATAATCGACAACATTATCGGATCTGCTGTGGATGAGCTATTGATAAAAGAAAGCAGCTCACACTGTGATTATAACAAGCTCGCTGGCCTGCTGTTTCCGCTGTGTCGTTTGTGCGCACGAGAAAATGCCAAAATGATGCACATTTCCGAGGTGCATTTGCAGATCATAAACGATTTGCGAATTCCGGGCATCCACGGGACGAGCGCTTGCACCAACATCTGTGGCAGCTGCAATGGATTTCTGGAGGAATTTTGCAAATTCCGCTCCCTGTGTGAAGAAGGACAAAAGCGCCTCGCAATTCTGCTGACCGAGCGACATGTACCGCCCAGTTTCATAAAAGTGGATAGCAATGTTTCCAAGAAAGATTTGCACTCACCGCGGCTGGAACTTCCATCGGAGCCAATATCGCAAATTTCGCTGCAAACCATTCAGGATTCTACCGAATCGGAACTACTGGAATCGATGAATGGTAATGAATATATTGATACGGAATGTGTACGACCCAATACCCCAGAAAATCCCATAATATCGATGCCAAATTTACCAGAAAATGTTACGCATTCGGAGGAAAAAGTAGGAGAGTTGCTTGATTGTCTTGGATCAAATGAACCTGCCACGTGCGTTGAAAAACAGTTTGAAGCAAAGGAAGGCGATGAAAGCTTAGCGGGCTTGGAAATTTCGATTGATAATGTCGAACCAGCGGCTACCTCAACTGACGACATGGTACAATCAACCCCAGTCATCGAACCTACATCTTCTGCGCCTAAAAAAGTGAAAAAGAAACGCCATAACTCGGAAGGCCGTAGACGCGTCGTTGATGGGCGCCTGGAATGGGTTTGCCTGGACTGCGAGCAGGTGTTTGCAAGTTGCATTCAGCTGAAAAAGCATCGACGAAGTTGTGAATTGGTGGGAAGTGAAACGTCCAAACGGTTCGCAACGCTCATCTGTGATATATGTGGAGAAACGTTGTCCACCGAGTCGGCCCTTGTCATCCACAGGCGTAAGCACGATTCGAAAGTCAAAGTCGCTCGTAAAAAGCGTTCAGCTCCTCCGAAGCTAGAGATGACGGTATGCCACGTGTGTGGACACATAAGCAAATCACGGCGGGCGCTACGATTGCATCTCGCCACCCACAATGACGATAAGTACGTGGAGTGTCAAGTATGTGGTAAGCGATTTAAACGACGGCGCACTCTTCGAATCCACATGGACGTGCATTCCGGTAGAAAATACGATTGCGAATTGTGCGACAAAAAATTTTCTACCATCATTACGCTTCGCAATCACGCCAAAGTACACCGGGCTAAGGAACTGCAGCACAACTGCACCATCTGCGCCAGCCCTTTTGCTCATTCAAACAGCCCGGAAAGCTTATTTCGTTTTTTATGCTCCATTTTGTCTGTTTGCTTGTAATGCCGTACCTACCAGAAACACACAGAGAACAGTTTCATGTACTTATGATTACTTTCTTAGCGATAGGTAAAGTTCATCCAGTTCACATGCATTGGCGCCGTGATTGCGCGGCTTCGGTTAGGAGCTCTATCAATCGCTCCCATACCTAGTAGTGTTAGTAGCCCCGTCTTTTCCACCTATATACACAACTATCCTTAATCGCCACTGCAATCGCCTCTCGTTTCGCCCGCTCTCTGCTACCATATAAATCTGTTTCTTATAGTAGTATCTTACTCGCGAACAATCGAAAGAACAACATCTCATCGAAAGCAAATTCTTCCCCATTACGTTCCACACGCTGTATAAACGCACGTCGAGAACTGGCCATTTTGGATGCTGCTGCTCTGCACAAGTACACCACACATCAGACTTAAGGATTTCGTTTCTCATTAATAATGCCACTAGTTTACGAACGCTGGTCGGTCGCTTTGGTTTCCCAAAGCGCCCGAGAGCGAGCCTAATAAATGCCTCCCATCTGTTCCCCATTCCTTTGCTGGCCCTGTTTGAAGTCTACGTAGCTCGCAACCATGCTACATTTCATTACGGTTCACTACTCCTACCACGTTTGTTCCGCTTTTTGATCTTTGATATACGTGTATGGTCAATCCTAGGTAAAGTCTAGTCGCTAATGCCACTGTAGTGATTGATTTATCTACAATGTATCCCAGTCTGCTTCAGGGCCGTGTTCCGACAGTAAATGCAGAGGGCCTAGCTTCGATCGTGCTCTAACTATCACTTTCCTGGTCGTCCAGATGATCACAATCCAAACGTTTAAAAAAAGGGTAATCTAAAACTTAAAACAAAATAGACCGGTTGTGTGTACATAAGGCGGTAAAATTGAAACGCAATATTTCAAACGCATCTAAAAAAAACGAAATCCTCCTTAATCTTTGTTGACTAGTTCGCACTTTAAGAATCGCACACAGGGACAGACGCATACCGCGGCTTTTGGAACGATCATCAGCCACGTGCACGTGGTTTTGGTGGGCTCTTCGAATAGACACGAGAAACGAAATAGTAATTCTTTGGATAGAGAGTGCTGAGAGGCTCTTTCATACTGTCCGGCTGATGTATACGTTAGATAGTTCGATCCTGGAGCCGTCCGTTCCCTCGCGCCGGTCGTCCAGCCGCGCCTTAGACCATGGTGACGTTGCGTCGCTTCTTCGTGTCCGTACCACTTATCGTGGAGCCGCCGTTCTGCGTCACGCCCAGCCCACTGTTCACCGAGCTTACCGAGGACCCGTGGCTTTGGCCGTACACGTACGAGGTCGTGTTTCCGATGGCACTCGCCGACACGCCGACGCTCGGGCTGGTGGTGTAGATCGGCAGCGGCGGTACCGGTGGCGAACCGTTCTCGTTCAGGTGGTTGTTGTTGAGCAGCGACATCTGGTCCGTGCCCACCGGCTGACCCAGCATGTGCGGATGAAGCTGCTGCTGGCCCTGCTGCTGGCCCGGGTTGTAGAACTGCTGCTGCACGTTGTTGTCGATGAGATCGTCGATGAGCGTGGGACTGTGGCGTCGCTGGTGCTGCTGCTCGTGCTCCTGCAGCAGCTGCGAGGCCGACCAGGACTCGTAGGGGCTGAGCGTGCGACCCCCGACCATGATGGTGCCGGCCGTGTT
>KZ072283.1:60308-78992 GCA_002091845.1 Anopheles cracens
TTTCGATATAAAAGACGAGATGAGGGTTACTACATGTGCGTTAAGTGCTCCGGGACCCGGGACCTCGGGTCGATTCGTTTAGTTTTCTTTTAAATTTAATTAAAAGTGTACCTCGCTCGCACTATCGAACCCGGCTGCCCTTCCCGGCCCGGCTGTCTCGCCCGGGCCGTCTCCGCGCCGCAACGTTCACGAGGTCACGACGGAGCGAGAACGGTCGAGCGAAACGAAACATGCTAATGTACTGCAGAACGTGACTTCAAATCACGACAATTATTATTATTTCAGTTGTTTATTGCGCCGCGAGGCGGACGCTGATCGTCTTCTTCGCTGCGGGAGTGCGTCCCCGTTTGCTTGGGCTCGTCTTGTTCTTGGCTGCCGTTGATGCTGCCTGCCTGCCTGCCGTCGACTGACATCTTCCTGGGGCCATCGGCAGCATCACGACCGACGTGCTCTCGTATCTCGCGCGCGCTGTCGCGCGGTCCGACCCGCTTCCTTCGCCGGCTAGAAGTCGCGGCGCATCCCCGCGCACGATTCGGCAGCGAGAGAACGACAAGAATTTCACCTTTGTATTGCTGCGGCTCGGGCTGGAGCAACCGTTTCCGCCGCCGGAGTTTGGTGTTTGCCGTGCCAATGCAATTAGTGCGATACTATTCATCTTTCCCAGCGGCAACGTCTTTTGCGTGACCGGCTTAAGTAAGCGGTCGCGTTCGGCGTCGCGTACGAAGCGAAAATAAAGAACGAATTGACCCGCCACCCGCCGATCGTGGACGTGAAGTAAACCGCAGGCTGTGCTCTCTACGTCCTCTACGTCCCGCAGAACAAGGTCCTCAACCTTAACGGCATCCCGGGACGGAAGACTTCCTGGCCGCAGCCGGAACGGAAAGTGCACTATATTGGCCATAAAGTTTTCGGCGGGCCGGGAGAGAACCACCGAAATGAACCATTCCGCCTTCGCGTTTGGCCAAATAATGTCACCCGGGATGAGCATTTGCAGGCGTGCGCGCGCTCGCTCGCTCGCGCGACGTGGAGTTTGCTTTATTTATTCTGGCGTACGGCCATAAGCGACTGGGCACCCATAACGCTGCAGCATGCTGTTGTTTTTTTTGTTGTTGAGAGGAGAAGCTTTATGCTTTCTGTCCGCCGGCAGCGGGGATGTGGATTATGAGTTATAATCTTTCTGCAGGCATTATAGTGCAAGTTTTGCGGGCATGTTTTCCGCTGTTTTTTTTGTTTTGGTTTGGAGGGAGGCAATTTTTTGCTCCATTTCTGTGGTGTGTCGCCGGAGCAGGATGTGGCGATCGGGTGTGCACGAAGCACAGGACGAACCAAAAAAAGGGGGGGAAAAATACGCACCCGAGAAAAATGCTCGTTAAATTAGGTCGTATGTTAGCTTTTATGTTATTGCCGCCGGAAAGTGGACAGTTGCCCATAATATACTGCGAGCGGCGGAATACGCGCCTCATGTGCGGCAGATAATAAACTCCATATGCCATCTCATTGGGAATTGACCTCGTTTGGAGGCCCTCGTCGGTTGACCAACAAAAAAAAAAGGGTTTTCCGCTACACTAGGGAAGGCGCGATTGGATGAATGTCATCGCCTGCCGTGTGGATGAGCCACTTTGGATGAGATACCGACCCCAAAAATGAGATAAATTTCCATTAAAAATAAGGACGCATTCACGGCTTATCAATCGTCAAACCTGTTGCTGGCACGCTCGGGCAGCACGCTCATTCCATTCCCAAAGTCCGGGGTTTCATTACCTGAAGAGATGGAGATGAAAAGAAAACATTTTATTAGCTATTGCTGGAGGCCACAAAAGTCATCCAAAAATCCCACATATGTAAACAAACATGCGGCGGTAGGTAGGATGGAGAAACACGAAAAGACAAAAACCCAAACGTACCAGAACCCGAAAGGTCTTAGGATCATACCGTACCGATACGAAACCACAATCGAGCGGTCGTCAGCCACATCGATAGCATTTCCCTGCCAACCGCAAGAATGGCAAAGTTTCCGTGGGGACCGAGAAAAAGAGTCAAACAACACAGGGGGGGAAAAAACAGAAACCAATGCGGCACACACAGCTTGTGGGAACGTCCCGGCGGGATGAGCAAACATTTTTCCACCAACAACAACAACGTTCCCATCCCGATCAACCGTTTTTCCGTGCACCAGCAGCAGCAGCATCAGCAGAATGTACTTTTCTTCGGTGCTTTCGGTGCTTTATTTTCTCCCGTAGTGCTCCGCTGCGAAGCGGAAGAAATTGTCGACGTGCCGGGATGCGATGGCTGATGATATTGAAATAAGCTCCCAAGTATTGAAACAAGTGTGTGCTCTCCCTCTCTCTCTTTCTCGCTCTCATACTCGGTGTCTCGCCACGCGGTTAGGCCAATGCCAAGGTGCGACGAACCGAACGGAGCGGCTCGGAAATCACAATCTCGATTTGGCCCCGGGTTAAACATGCTTTCTGAATTTTAAAAGATATCCCACCGTGATTTTACGCTCCTTGGCGTGCGTGGGCTTGCCTTACGGGTAGCACGACTCGCTCGTGCGGTGGGATGGATCTCGTCCTGCACTTGCGGTCGCCTCTTCGCCGAAGGGACCCCGATCGCAGAGACATTACCGTGCGCCGTGGAGAGGCCGCGATGAGCCACTTTCCGCGCGCTCCACCACGGTCTGGGCGACCTGCGACGCTGCCTGATTGCAATTGGTGTAGCTTTCCTGTTTGCCCCCGCCGCTGCCCAAGTCGCAAGAATGCTTATTATATGCCCCGGGATGCAAACGGTCGTTGCTGCGAATGTTTGCGGAAAGGTCACTTGCAGTTGCACGCGCGTCTGCCTACCTGCTGCTTCGTCTAAGTGAGCCCAACATTCAGTCCTGTACGTGTGTGTGTACACACGGTACGGTACCGGCGGATCCGAGCGATAGCGATCGTCACCCAAGTGGGCCCCGTGGATCGCACGATCGCTGGTGTGCCCTTCATTTCAAGGGCTAATCCTAGACCCGGGCGCGCCACGATAATCGTCGTCACCTAAGGCGAGAGCGTCGGGTGAGTGGGTTTTCGCTACACGCCACTTTCTCACCCAACCTTAACGCTCAACCTTCGCCGGCCGGTGGAGAGATCGGGGTGCCGATTCGGTGACCGTGCGCAGCGAAATCAATTTCCCAAGAAAGCACCGAAATCATTACCTTCTCGCGAATGCCACGGAGATGCCCGCTGGCGACGACAACAAGAACATTAGCGTCCCCCGCCCCATCACCCACCACCTCCCCCCTGAGAAAGGGGAGGAGAAATGCAGCATTAGTGCAGCACGGTCGATGGGGGCCACCACGAACGAGAGCAAAGCAAAATTTGCATCATCATTTTCAATTCACCACAGTGCCGCGCTCGGAACTGCGGGATGCGGTTTTTCGGCCCCTGTTCTGCTGCAGTCGCTGACACGATGCCTCCGGGGTGGGGGACGATGGGAGAAAAACAAATCGCACGGGCGCCGTGGGAGGGCAAACCACGCGGGAACGGAAGAAACTTGTCATCAGGTTTCGCGACATTCGCGCTTTACACCGTCGTCCCGGTTCCGGGGTGTCCATTATCGATAGCGTAATTTACCGCAGCTAGTTAGTCTAGTGTCACTTGCCTGGAGTCCGCTTCGTACCGGGCTCCGTCCGCCGGTGCCACGATTGCAATTTATTGTGAGTGTGTGTGTGTCTTTTTTGTCTCCATGCTGCTGCTGTTGTTCCCGTTTCCATCTCGACCGTGAAATATGCTCTCTTGCCAGCGAACCGTGGCGCTGTGATTGACAGCGAACGGTGATCGGTGCGGTAAAGGACACGCTTTATCGTTCCACCGTGCTGGTGGCTTTTATCGAAATTGATCCACTAAAATAAATGCCACTCCGGTTCGGCTCGTTCCGAGTGGCAAACTACTCGATAAATCAGGCCTGTGTTGAAACGATCCTCACACACACACACATACACCCGCACGTGCATGCTCTTGAAGGGCTCAGGCCGGAACGACCGTGCGAATAGCCGGAATGCTGCGCGGTGTGATTTATGCTCTCGAGTGCGCTCGAATCGAATCAATCGAGAGCAAATATTTTCCGAACCCCGGCACCGTCCGGGACCGGGCGATGATGATGGCGTTATAATGTATTGGGTTTGGAATATTTTCATTCGATCAACGAGCCTTAATTCGTTTGTATTTCGGGTGCGGCAGGCGGTGGTGGTGGTGAACCCAAATTGGCCCCAATTTTTTCTTCTTCAAACTCGTGCGATGCAACGGAGGCTCATATCAAAAAGGGGTTCACTGCTGCGGCAATGGCCCATTGATGTGTGGCTGTCAGCGGGTCCATACTAATGGAGTGTGTGTGTGTGCAAATTTCACTTCAAAAGAGGCCGAAGGAAGACACTTTCTGATTTGATAGCTACCAAGAAGTTGGCTGTACGTCTACAGTATGATCCATGGAATAGATTACGAGAAGCGTGAAGTGGTAGTTACAAATATTAAATCCTGAATAAATGTCCAAAATGTTGTTTGCAGACATTCGAATTCGCTCCACTCGAATGTAGATATCACTCACTGACAGAAAATTTGATAGATGATAAGAAAAGAAGTTTCCGAGCGGACTTGTCAATTAGCGGACTTGTCGTAATATATGGCAGAAACGTTAAAACAACGAGCTTTCAAATTTGACTTTTATAAAATATCATAATAGAGAGTGAGTAGATGTACAATAACCATACTAATGGAGTGTGTGTGTGCAAATTTCACTTCAAAAGAGGCCGAACGAAGACACTTTCTGATTTGATAGCTACCAAGAAGTTGGCTTTACGTCTACAGTATGATCCATGGAATAGATTACGAGAAGCGTGAAGTGGTAGTTACAAATATTAAATCCTGAATAAATGTCCAAAATGTTGTTTGCAGACATTCGAATTCGCTCCACTCGAATGTAGATATCACTCACTGACAGAAAATTTGATAGATGATAAGAAAAGAAGTTTCCGAGCGGACTTGTCAATTAGCGGACTTGTCGTAATATATGGCAGAAACGTTAAAACAACGAGCTTTCAAATTTGACTTTTATAAAATATCATAATAGAGAGTGAGTAGATGTACAATAAAAGTGACTTGAATTCTTAATATTTGCAATAAGATAAATTTAAATTGACTCTTCATTCTGAAATGACTCATCGCAGTCTGATTTGTAACTCTGTTCTGTGTTGGCTTCCCATGACATCTTGCATTTTCGTAAAATTATGAAACGACTCAAATCTCCATGTTCCTTAATCTCCTTAATTAGCATTGAGAAGAATCACTAATTAGTACAATTTTTTCACTCACTGACAGAAAACTTGATGGATGATAAGATACAGTTCCCGAAATCAATACAAATTAACAGACTTGTCGTAATATACTGCAGAAATGTTAAAAGAATGGATTTTTAATGTTGACTTGTGAGAAATATCATAATAAAAAAGTTGAAGAATAAGATTGATGAATTGATTTCCTAACCTTTACAATAAGACTAAATTTCAATTGACTCTTGATTCTGATTTGACTCATCGCAAGCTGCTTTCTTCTGAGTTCTATTCTGAGTTGACTTACCATGTCATCTTGCATTTTGTATGATTTTCTATGACCCTCAATAAAGTTTTGAAACGACTCAAATCTCCATGTTGAGTGATTGCCACTGAGTACAATCACTAATAAGTGTAAGTTTCCTCGTGACAATACGTTTTAAATTCATTGATGATAGGCAATCCTTTTATTTTTTAGTATATTTATTACTCCTTTCGATGTCTCTGCACCAATCGTCACCGCATAACGAATTGGCATTCACTGTTCGCACATTGGCATATTGGTTTGCCGGTTTATTGAGATATTTCTCACCAGGCGGTGCAAGGATAATGTGACCGTTAACAGCCGACCCGTCGAGCGCCGGGTCCGAAATATCGCTCCCCCCGGTGAAGCCAGGCGTCGGGGCAAACTTTTCCGACCGCACAGCACCCACCCATCTCGATGCAACTATCGAGTGTTAGAACTACCGCTAACAATTGCAATAAACTTCCTGCCGACTGCCGGGGCAGCGAGCGTGAAGTCGCCTCCCGGTTTGCAGCAAGTCCGGTCACGTCGGCGGCTGCTGTTTTTCGACCATTTTCCTGGCCAACAGCGTAAGAGCAAATGCCAGGCAGCCAGCCAGCCAGCGCAGTGAGGACAGATCCGTGTGCAAGATGCATTAGAAATGTCTCACTCTGGACGCTCCCCTAGGAGTGACACGAGGTGCGGACCGGGTCAAGTTTTAAAATTCCACCATCGTACCATTGGCGATGTCTGACGCTGAGTGCAATCGAAGTGTTCCGGAGCGAATTGATTGGTATTCCACCGGGGTGATGCAGTCCCGCGACAAACCTGCTCCCGTCACCTCCTCCCGTTGACCAATCGATCGTGCAGCAGCCTGCAGTATCGCTCGCACGGACAGGCGGCAGGAGGCTGTCATTTAAAGGTGACGGTGTGGAAAAGTTTTCATTTTAGCAGTTCTGCCCGGGCGCGGCTAGTTGATCCGGTTCGCTGGAGTTTTCGGTAAACCGTGCTGCCCGGAGGATCTCTGTTCGTAAAGTTTCCAAGCGGGTTCCGCACTAGCTCCGGCTGCTAACAACTTAAGCAACCGCTCGGCGGCGTGCGCGCACCGACCGGGAGTGTGTAAATATAGCATTTTAACGTTAATTAATTCAATTAAAGCATCCCTACGAGTTCGTTGTCAGTCCACTTGCGATTCCGGCTAGTCCGGGCGCTTTCTCTCCGGGAGACACACACGCTCTTCTGGAGCCGAGCGAAAAGAAGATTTGCTGGACCCAGCCACCCAGGGATCTTTATGATGGCCGTTGTCGCAAGGGGGTGGGGCCAACATTTGGGGTGCTCTCCTAGCGCAGCAGCTTCACGAGATTCTGTTTCTCGTTCTTTAATCCCGTTTTATGGCCGTGTTTGTCTTTGGCATTTGTCTGTCGCTCGACGGTTGGTGCTGTTGTGTCGAGCCAGTGAATATGTTTTTATTATGAAGCTGATTTGGTACATGCATGCATGTCCCTGTCCCGTGGGGAGCCGTCGTTCGGAATGGTGCGGAGGGAATCGTTAAGTGTGCTTTTTTATTCAACCATTAGCACCACGTGGACCCACCTGGCAACGCGTTGGGTTTGGGAGTCGAGTTCTAATTTTTCCGTTGTGGCATTCACCTCGATTTTTTACATTTTATTATCGTTTTGTACGGATGTCCACCCGGATTCTTATGTAGTGCGCCGGGTGCGAGCGAGTGTACAGCGGAATAAAACACATCAGCAAAGATCATAAAAAGTAAAGTCTAATCATAAAAGTAAACATTCTCGTTCTCGTCTTCAGCGTCTCCCCGGTGGGACATGTATTCTAATTAGTGGCCTCACCAGTGCACCTCTCGCGCACACGCGTGTGAGGCTGGCGAGATTTGGAGAGATCGCGTGGCATGATTATGCTGACCTCGCAGGGCGCTCCGATTGCCCGGCTGCTGTTTTTCGACCATTTTCCTGGCCAACAGCGTAAGAGCAAAAGCCAGGCAGCCAGCCAGCCAGCGCAGTGAGGACAGATCTGTGTGCAAGATGCATTAGAAATGTCTCACTCTGGACGCTCCCCTAGGAGTGACACGAGGTGCGGACCGGGTCAAGTTTTAAAATTCCACCATCGTACCATTGGCGATGTCTGACGCTGAGTGCAATCGAAGTGTTCCGGAGCGAATTGATTGGTATTCCACCGGGGTGATGCAGTCCCGCGCCAAACCTGCTCCCGTCACCTCCTCCCGTTGTCCAATCGATCGTGCAGCAGCCTGCAGTATCGCTCGCACGGACAGGCGGCAGGAGGCTGTCATTTAAAGGTGACGGTGTGGAAAAGTTTTCATTTTAGCAGTTCTGCCCGGGCGCGGCTAGTTGATCCGGTTCGCTGGAGTTTTCGGTAAACCGTGCTGCCCGGAGGATCTCTGTTCGTAAAGTTTCCAAGCGGGTTCCGCACTAGCTCCGGCTGCTAACAACTTAAGCAACCGCTCGTCGGCGTGCGCGCACCGACCGGGAGTGTGTAAATATAGCATTTTAACGTTAATTAATTCAATTAAAGCATCCCTACGAGTTCGTTGTCAGTCCACTTGCGATTCCGGCTAGTCCGGGCGCTTTCTCTCCGGGAGACACACACGCTCTTCTGGAGCCGAGCGAAAAGAAGATTTGCTGGACCCAGCCACCCAGGGATCTTTATGATGGCCGTTGTCGCAAGGGGGTGGGGCCAACATTTGGGGTGCTCTCCTAGCGCAGCAGCTTCACGAGATTCTGTTTCTCGTTCTTTAATCCCGTTTTATGGCCGTGTTTGTCTTTGGCATTTGTCTGTCGCTCGACGGTTGGTGCTGTTGTGTCGAGCCAGTGAATATGTTTTTATTATGAAGCTGATTTGGTACATGCATGCATGTCCCTGTCCCGTGGGGAGCCGTCGTTCGGAATGGTGCGGAGGGAATCGTTAAGTGTGCTTTTTTATTCAACCATTAGCACCACGTGGACCCACCTGGCAACGCGTTGGGTTTGGGAGTCGAGTTCTAATTTTTCCGTTGTGGCATTCACCTCGATTTTTTACATTTTATTATCGTTTTGTACGGATGTCCACCCGGATTCTTATGTAGTGCGCCGGGTGCGAGCGAGTGTACAGCGGAATAAAACACATCAGCAAAGATCATAAAAAGTAAAGTCTAATCATAAAAGTAAACATTCTCGTTCTCGTCTTCAGCGTCTCCCCGGTGGGACATGTATTCTAATTAGTGGCCTCACCAGTGCACCTCTCGCGCACACGCGTGTGAGGCTGGCGAGATTTGGAGAGATCGCGTGGCATGATTATGCTGACCTCGCAGGGCGCTCCGATTGCCCGGACGTAACAGTTGGCAGATGGCAGATGTAGCGTACCCGGATGGAGCACTTTCCGTGAAGTTGCTTGCTTCATTATTTACCTTCTTCCAAGCGCAGGTTGGACAGTTGGAGGACGAAGGCTAGTGAGCAACTACAAAAAAAAAAACTGCCAGTCAGCTCAGATTTCAAGATCGCAGCACACGCTCTCCTCCGATATCACACGCCCGTAGAGCCCGCTGGCTGGATCGTCGTGCGATGGCCCTAAACTGTTTAACCTCAAGATATTCTAACCACGGCTGCCACCGTCCCATGAACGCGACCAACTGTTCGACGGAAACATAGAAGCCCAATTCCATCCGATCGTCCGACTCGCCACTGCTCGCCCGTTTCTCATATTCATAAACTCGACACCTTCTCCCGCTGGATGTCAAGTGCGGGAACCATATGCCGGACACGAGTGCCACGAAAGGGAAGCCGGACAAGACGAAAAAAAGAGTGAACGCCGCGGTACGTTTTCTTCAAGAAATTCGATCAAACCGAGCGCAGTTGGGAAACGAGTTCGAATCGGTCTCCCCGCGTCCAAACCGGCAGCTAAACGATCCTCGGACTACACTCGGATCCCCGGTGAAACAAACACGAAACGATCAGGTTCCACGATCAGGTAAACGGTCGAGATCGTCCCTTTCGCCCCAAAGGTTCGTGCTTTTACTCGATGTTTTATTCTTCCAGCGGTGGAACGGTCGTGTCAGAAGATGCAAGCAAGATGATGCAGCACACACACACACACACACACACACACACGCCGTGAAAGGGCAGCTTTGAGGCAGGCTGGCCTAGGCGTCGCTCCGGGGGTACCGGTCGAAGAAATTCCGACTGCCATAAGCGCCCGCCATCGGCAGAAAGGTAGAGAACAAAAAAATCTCATATTACCAACGAGGAAGCGGAGGACTTTTAATGAATTATCGTTTTTAATACACGAAGAAGCGAGCGGGAGAAAACCTCTCAGCAGGCTGAACGGAAACCGATGCCGGCTAATAAGATCCTGTGAATTATGCGCCGCAACGGAAGCAGTTCTTCAGGGCTGCCGAGATGCTTGCGTCTGAGAGATGGCGTGAGAAGAAAAAAACCAACCGTTCGGGAAGCAGCAGCATCCAAATGTTTGGTGGGAACGGTACGTATGTGTGCGCGGTGAGCTTCAATATTAGGCTCATCATCAGCACACAAATTGATTCAACTGAACATTAAATCATCTCCTACGAAATAGGCAAACAACAAGCAGCGGGCAGGCGATTTTTCTTCCCATTTTCTAACCCACCCATTTCTTGGAAGCAACCCGCTGGAGGCTCTGTAAAATACTTTCGCCTTCGTAAAATCCCAGCAAAAAGGGGTTTTGCTGGCAAAGGAACAAGGAACATTTGTAACCGTCGTGTTATGACGAATTGCCCTCGAACTCGTCCGTCGTCGCCGCCGTGACCGTTGACCCGGCGCTTGATTTATGTCAACACGTCCGGGCGCGCGCGAGATCGCGCGAACGGGAGGGGGTTCAAGTTTTAGCGCAGCCAAAAACCTAAGGCTGCGTAATTAAAACGTTACACCATCGTCGCCGTCGTCGATTCCGCGATTTGTCGGTCCGCGAGTGAGCCAGAAAAGGTTAATGGGCTTGTCTTGCGCATCGCATCCCGTGTCCCGCACCCACACCACCCACTCTCCCGCGTTGACCTTTTTGCATAACCAGCGCTGTTGCTGCTGCAAGGCTTCAGCCAGTGCGAGAGGCGAAGGCGCCTTTTAGAAGCGAGCTGGCTAAGCTGGCTATTTACTTAGTACCGCCGGGACGGCTAATCTTTTCCGTTCCGTAAGTTGTTCGACGAAACGCGCCTGTCGTTTGCTGACGCCACCCTTACCGTCGGGTCAGTTCCTGTTGTATTTGGAGCGGTGAAATGCGGTCGCTTTGTATCGGTCGCCCGGGCCGGGCCGCCTCATGGTGGTTCGTTTTCACACAGGAAATTCAATTTAATTTCTCATATTTACACGCGGCTAATCTAATATTTATGTTGTCGGTGTTGCGCTCGCGCGCGCACGCCCGTCTCTCTCACTCTCTCTTTCTCTCTCGGCGCAGGTACGGTCAGGTTAAATTAAGGTTCGACCCACAATCGTAAAGAACTTCCTTCGTGGTCGGTTACGGGCGTCTTTTCTTTGCTCACATTCGGGAGTTCCTTTTAAGGAATTTCGTGGAGGAACATTACTTTTCTTTTCAAGCGGCTTCTTTCCTTCCCGCGGCGCATGCTGTCGTTGATGTGTGTTATGTGCGCCTTCCTCGTGATAAGCTTGCCTATCCATCCATCCATCTATCGGCACCGGGGCCACCTTAGGATCACCGTTCCCCACGAACCCGTTCCGATCGCTGTACGCTTTTCCTTCCCTGAAAGCATCACCTTTCGGTAGATTATCGTAGGAAAGGTAGCGCACAGGCAAGTAGTTGCTGTTTCTCCCACCGGCCGGCTTCCTTTAAATGGCCGGCGGCGATAAGAAAAGGATTTCGATCCGTTGATGTTGCATCATGTCGAGATAGGTGAGCCCTTCGGTCGTTCGCCCTGGGACGGTGTCATTTAAAGGTGACGGTGTGGAAAAGTTTTCATTTTAGCAGTTCTGCCCGGGCGCGGCTAGTTGATCCGGTTCGCTGGAGTTTTCGGTAAACCGTGCTGCCCGGAGGATCTCTGTTCGTAAAGTTTCCAAGCGGGTTCCGCACTAGCTCCGGCTGCTAACAACTTAAGCAACCGCTCGGCGGCGTGCGCGCACCGACCGGGAGTGTGTAAATATAGCATTTTAACGTTAATTAATTCAATTAAAGCATCCCTACGAGTTCGTTGTCAGTCCACTTGCGATTCCGGCTAGTCCGGGCGCTTTCTCTCCGGGAGACACACACGCTCTTCTGGAGCCGAGCGAAAAGAAGATTTGCTGGACCCAGCCACCCAGGGATCTTTATGATGGCCGTTGTCGCAAGGGGGTGGGGCCAACATTTGGGGTGCTCTCCTAGCGCAGCAGCTTCACGAGATTCTGTTTCTCGTTCTTTAATCCCGTTTTATGGCCGTGTTTGTCTTTGGCATTTGTCTGTCGCTCGACGGTTGGTGCTGTTGTGTCGAGCCAGTGAATATGTTTTTATTATGAAGCTGATTTGGTACATGCATGCATGTCCCTGTCCCGTGGGGAGCCGTCGTTCGGAATGGTGCGGAGGGAATCGTTAAGTGTGCTTTTTTATTCAACCATTAGCACCACGTGGACCCACCTGGCAACGCGTTGGGTTTGGGAGTCGAGTTCTAATTTTTCCGTTGTGGCATTCACCTCGATTTTTTACATTTTATTATCGTTTTGTACGGATGTCCACCCGGATTCTTATGTAGTGCGCCGGGTGCGAGCGAGTGTACAGCGGAATAAAACACATCAGCAAAGATCATAAAAAGTAAAGTCTAATCATAAAAGTAAACATTCTCGTTCTCGTCTTCAGCGTCTCCCCGGTGGGACATGTATTCTAATTAGTGGCCTCACCAGTGCACCTCTCGCGCACACGCGTGTGAGGCTGGCGAGATTTGGAGAGATCGCGTGGCATGATTATGCTGACCTCGCAGGGCGCTCCGATTGCCCGGACGTAACAGTTGGCAGATGGCAGATGAAGCGTACCCGGATGGAGCACTTTCCGTGAAGTTGCTTGCTTCATTATTTACCTTCTTCCAAGCGCAGGTTGGACAGTTGGAGGACGAAGGCTAGTGAGCAACTACAAAAAAAAAAACTGCCAGTCAGCTCAGATTTCAAGATCGCAGCACACGCTCTCCTCCGATATCACACGCCCGTAGAGCCCGCTGGCTGGATCGTCGTGCGATGGCCCTAAACTGTTTAACCTCAAGATATTCTAACCACGGCTGCCACCGTCCCATGAACGCGACCAACTGTTCGACGGAAACATAGAAGCCCAATTCCATCCGATCGTCCGACTCGCCACTGCTCGCCCGTTTCTCATATTCATAAACTCGACACCTTCTCCCGCTGGATGTCAAGTGCGGGAACCATATGCCGGACACGAGTGCCACGAAAGGGAAGCCGGACAAGACGAAAAAAAGAGTGAACGCCGCGGTACGTTTTCTTCAAGAAATTCGATCAAACCGAGCGCAGTTGGGAAACGAGTTCGAATCGGTCTCCCCGCGTCCAAACCGGCAGCTAAACGATCCTCGGACTACACTCGGATCCCCGGTGAAACAAACACGAAACGATCAGGTTCCACGATCAGGTAAACGGTCGAGATCGTCCCTTTCGCCCCAAAGGTTCGTGCTTTTACTCGATGTTTTATTCTTCCAGCGGTGGAACGGTCGTGTCAGAAGATGCAAGCAAGATGATGCAGCACACACACACACACACACACACACACACGCCGTGAAAGGGTAGCTTTGAGGCAGGCTGGCCTAGGCGTCGCTCCGGGGGTATCGGTCGAAGAAATTCCGACTGCCATAAGCGCCCGCCATCGGCAGAAAGGTAGAGAACAAAAAAATCTCATATTACCAACGAGGAAGCGGAGGACTTTTAATGAATTATCGTTTTTAATACACGAAGAAGCGAGCGGGAGAAAACCTCTCAGCAGGCTGAACGGAAACCGATGCCGGCTAATAAGATCCTGTGAATTATGCGCCGCAACGGAAGCAGTTCTTCAGGGCTGCCGAGATGCTTGCGTCTGAGAGATGGCGTGAGAAGAAAAAACCAACCGTTCGGGACGCAGCAGCATCCAAATGTTTGGTGGGAACGGTACGTATGTGTGCGCGGTGAGCTTCAATATTAGGCTCATCATCAGCACACAAATTGATTCAACTGAACATTAAATCATCTCCTACGAAATAGGCAACCAACAAGCAGCGGGCAGGCGATTTTTCTTCCCATTAGTTCATTTTTTTCCTCCCTTTTCTGATCCGATTTTAACCGAATGTCCCCGCATCCGCAACAGTGCATGATTGATGGATCGGGCATGCACGGGGTCCGTTTGTGAGTCAGGTAGGCAGGCGTAGGAGAATCGCAAGGATTAGCTCATTTTTCCGTAACAACCGAGCACTGAGTGGGATCGCTTGGGCCAAATTCGAATGCATTCAATGGCAGATCGGATCGATGCGATGCAAAGAATGGGAAACAAAATCAGGTCGGATTAGGAGATTGAAAAAAAGCCACCCCACAATGGCTGACTGCCTCATAGCTCGTAGGTTCCATTGTAAACAAAGTAAGCGTTGCGAGCCATTCGTAATGTGAAATGTTTCGCAAAATATCGTGTGGGAACATTTTCCGTTGCCTCGCAACGGAGCAGAATTATTACCCGTCCCTAAGAATCCCACGCGCTGCTGCGCTGCCGTTCGCTAATTATTTTCCCCTTCAGGCTTATCAATTTGCGAAAGCATCCGCCCGTGCCGAGACAGGGATGTGGAGCGCGCGTTCGCGCGACCGTTCGTGGGTAATGCTATTTTCATTGCGTTTCGCGCGAAATTTTCACTCACCCAGAACTGGAGAAGAAACCGAAAAAAAGCGCAGCCTTCGTTCATTTACGTTTCCCCCGCGGAGGATCCACCTTGCTCTCGCTCTCCACGGACACGGTTTGGCGCGAAGCCCCGTCCCGTGTGTTTGACTTTGGGGCCGGGAAGCGCCGAAGGGTTTGCCTGGGTGAAAGTTTTCGCCGGCGCAGAATTTCCCCCGAGTGGGTTCCAATCTCGGCCCGTTTGGCAAATTTATGATGTACCACCTCCCGGTGAAGAAGCGCACGGAAAGTTCGGAAAATTGACACACACGAACACACACATACGTCACGTCACGTTCCGCGTGCTCAAGGTGGAAATGCCACGACAGCAACGAAGCAGAAAAAAAGAAGAGTCGAACGAAGGGAACCTTTAAGTAAATCCTGGGGTCTAAAGAACAGACGCGTTTTCAAATATTTTTTACCGATGAGAAAGTGCTTCCTCACGGAAATGACGAGGAGTGTGTGTGCGTGTGTGTGTTTACACACACGTAAGCGTAATTTATTACACCTGCGCCCGCCCGTCATCCGCGTGAGGAGAAGTCCTTTGTGAGCGTTCGCATTGTTTATTGGTTTCCTTCCTGGTTGGTTCTATGTTTTTCTCTTTCTTGTTCCTTCTCTTCTTCTTCGCTCCAACCGATTTTTATTTTCAGCCAGCGCGACCTGCAAAACCTTAAGACTCCTTGACGCAAAGGAAGCCCACAAAAAATCAATATGAATGTTTCGATTACAGCAACAGCAGCCGGATCGGGAAGCAACGCACGGTGGTGAAAGAGTTTCGAGTGGGCTCTCGTCCGATCCGTCGACGTCGTCGGTATTGACTGGAACGTTACCCCCTCCGACTCCGGCAGGCAGAAAAGCCGAAACGCACGCCGTCCCAGGACACTAGGCGGGCCAGCCGAAAACGGGCGGCCACAGCTGTGCACCGGAGCGGGCCCGGTAGGCGAGAAGATAGTGTTTCCGTAAAGGAAACTGCCTTCTTCGACTTCCTAGGGCTTCCTCGTGCTCGCTGCGCCACTGCGACGGGCAGGCACTGGCACGTACGGCAGGCAAATGTGTATTTTCTCTAGCAGCATAAATATTCATATACAACCGTTTTCCATTTCTCCGAACAATCCACGGTCTATGATGGAGACCGCCATGCCCAGGTCGCACCGTGCGAACGAGTATTAGTCCATTAATGGTATAACAAATGGGTCACCGTGCGAGGCACTGATTGATTGGCTAATTGTTGAACCGAGCACCGGAAGATTAGCCGGTCGTTTGATGGGCTTTGTGGATGCGTCTATTACCCTGCCGAAGCGGGTCCGGTCGTTTTGCAGCAGCCCGCGTAGACTCGTGTGGTCAATGTCATCCACCAGGTAGGGGGAGTGTGTAGTGAGTTTGCACACTTTAAACTGTAACAACAGCCAAACCGAACCCCCCACGGAGTAGTGTGGAACGTCAAAACAACCGCCTGTAACAAGCACGCATACCTTTTGCTCGTGGCTACTCATCCAACCGTCCGTGCCCCGCCGAAAGCTCGATACATAAATTATCGCCGTGGAAATTCTCTCCCACACACACACACACAGCCCGCAGATTCGCTTCGGTGCGGGCGGGTGGCTTTTTGATGGCGGAGGTGGTTATTCGGTGATAACGAGCGTCGAGCGGTTGTAAAAGCAGCAAAATTGGCTGTAAATGGGTGTTCGGTTTTCTTTTGCTTTTTTTGTGTACATTCCACCATCCGACCGATGCTGGTGTGGCATTAGGCATCGGGAGTCGGGTGCAAAACTGGCCCCGGCGCAAATAATAGCGCTGATGGTTTACGCGCTTTGCCGTTTAACGAGATGGCATCGTGCTAGTTCTAGGTTGACGGACGGACCCGGCGACCGCGGGCTGCAGTGGTAGTAATTTTTATGATGATTGCGACGCTTTACTGTAAAACAAATGTCGTTCAATTGTTTCGCGACCGGGACAAGGTCTCCGCGGCGGCGACTGTGAGAATCGAAATGGGTGGAGCGAAAAGTGCGTGATGTTCACATTCCGCAACATACCTGCCGCCATGATTGAGTGGTTAGAGATATGGAAAAAAAAAGAAATATATAAAATATTCTTATAATGAGGGGAAAAAATACGCTCCTGGTTCCCGTTGTAACATGGCGGATGACGCGCTGGTTAAAACGTGACTAGCGCGATATTAATATTCCGTTCACGCTTTCGGTTTCACCCCAAACAGCACTGGCAACAGCGAAAACCCATTCGAGGCTGTTCGCTCTCGAATCGGCGGACGGGGTTTGTTTCCCATCGGTAAACGGTGACGAGCGAGTGTTTATTGTGATGCTAATAAAACGACGAACTACAATCCATTCGAGCTCGATTCACCGGTGCGTGGGTACGTTCGGCGGTGAGGCGGGGAGACGTCGCGGACACCCTTCCCGCAACAGCACGCGAAGATATGCAGACAAAACAGTGCGTTTGTGTGACGATCGCAGGGTGGTGATCGCGGGCGAAAATATGCAGGAGGTGCAGCAGCAAACAGTAACGACAAAGGAACGGAATAAAATAAAACGCACCAACCGGAAACCGGATAGTCGCCGATGTGATATGCGCACGAGGGGCACGACAACTACCCGCCCGACCCAACCCAACCTGCCTTCCCCCGGCCGCGTTGCAACGATTCGGCAGCAGGAGTCGAAGTCAATCGATTACATTCAGCGAAAAAACGAGAGCTCTTAAATCATACGAACCCTCCACACCCAGGGGCCCCAAATAAGGGCCGTTTTGGAGGGAATACCGCAAAGGGACAAGCACGAGAGCACGGTGGGGGAGGCGGAAACCCCCCCCTGCTGGGACACGGTCTGGGACGCATTACTTGTGGCACCCTGCACCGGGCCCGCGTAATGGTTTGAAGGTTTTTGATTGGTTTACTTAACCGAGCAGGGAAGCTGATAAAGTTTGCTTCGCTAAAGCTAACGACTGTCGAGCGCACGTAGGGGGAATGGTGCTCAAATGGTCAAATTGTAAGTAGGTTTCTTTAAGATTAATAAAAAATTTACAAAAATTTGAGTTTTTCACTGACCATGCGGTTAACTTTGGAATATACAGGGATGAACAACACAATAAAAACAAACGTGTATTTTTTTAGGCAAACGATTTCTTCGAAAGCATCCAACGACTCAAGCTTTTATGATTCCAGCAAATGACAGTTATATAACACTAATTCAATTTATTTGAAGTATTTTTCTAACCACAAACAGAAGAGTTTAAAATGTTGCCTTATTTTAATTCCAAAAAAGAACAATGCTCCACAAAGTTTCAACTGGTTTATCAATACCGCTACTGTATGTGTGACACGATATGTAAAATGAGATTCTATTTTATATTACTTTACTGCAGTAATGATCTGTATTTAACAGATTGGCTACCATTTTTATGATCTGTATTTAACAGATTGGCTACCATTTTTGATAGCCAGTGATGTTTCTTTGCGTTTTCCTGGCGTTGACCTTACATGATTTTTAGAATGCTATTGCTTTGAAACAAAAGCTGTTACCGACAAATCCTTCGGTAGTTTTAAAAGTTTTTTAAAGATAACTTTGAGTTTGGTTATCGCAAACCTATGATGAAACTAACTTTATAAGCATTAATGATAACAAAGCTGATAGCAAGCAAAATTGCATACACAAACAGATCGGCTCACAGGGAAAAATAACAGAAATAAGCGTGGCAGCCAACGTTTAAAAAAAATCACAAATAATAATAATTCTATAAACATAACCACCTCATAGCTGGCTTGATTCACTATCGTCATTGAACAGTCATGTTAAAAAATGTGTTAAAAATGTGAGAATATTGATACTACTCCAAATTTTTCATTTTTTTGTGTTAATGTTTATGCTTAAATGTCGAAAATAAATCCATCGCATTACTATTTATGACCGCATTGGTTTCCGAGCATTCTTCACTGTGCACTGTGGGGTCCATCCGTGTGGGGAGTGGGATCTGTCGTTAGCGTCCCCCGTCTCGTGGGCATAGTTTGAGAGCAGATGTACTGACGGTGGCGTGTGAGCGGCAATAAAAAAAAGCACAACACACACACACACCGTGGTTTGTTTACCGTGGTGCGGGAGTGGGCTCGACATATCGATTATCGTGTGCTTGGTTTGCAATTTTCCTGCACAGCGCCGGGCAGAACGCAACCCATCGGCCAAACGGCTCCAGCTCAGCAACAGATGCGGTCAGATGGATTGCCGCCATCGAC
>KZ072283.1:85485-104409 GCA_002091845.1 Anopheles cracens
TCAATCAAAAATCGATTGTCTTGCGGGGTGAGCCGGCCGGTGCGATGGGTGTGGGAAGAAGGGAGCGCTCCCAGCTCTGTGCCTAAACTGAGGAAGACGATCTACTGAGATGGAAAAGTGCATACGGTAGAGCGGCACTCACAAGACTGCTGCCGCTCCGACAAGTAACTGAGATTGTGTGAACGTGATCTAATTTTCCTTCGCCTAACGCGATGCAGCGGAAGGCATTGCACATCGAACGTTTAATCATGGCCAACCAGCGACCAGGGCCGAATAAGGTAAGATTGAGTCGAAGAAAAAAAATCGATTCCAAAATCATAATTAATACGAATTAAACCGCGATTGGTTAAATGATGATGATGATGAGCGGTGATGCTGCTGCCAACGCTGCCGACTAGCGCGGGAAGCGTGGCGCGCACCGGGCACAATGATTATTTTCCACTTACCGAAATGCCACAAGGAATTTCCACTATTTCGCAAGCAATTCGCAGCGCCCGGTTCGGTTGGGTAAGCGAGCGCGAGCGCGCGCGCGCAGGAAAATTAGCCCCTTCAAAATTGGTTCATTTTCCCCCAAAACCCGGCACGATGCAGATGCTAGTGGTTACGGCGCGAATTGGAATTCAAAATAGCTAGGCCGGGGCGCACTAGCTGCACCAGGAAGTGCGAGAGCGCATCTGCCTTTCCGCTTGTTGTGGTATAAAATTGATAAAATATGTTGCTTAGCGAGCCGTTTGTGCGATGTAATCAACAGCGGATGCTTAAGAGCGGAATTGGGTTTTTTTCGATCATCCTAGGCCTCCCCCACCCCTGGACTCCCCTTCATCTCACACCTTCATTATCGATCACCGAATATTTGAAGTGTTGCCAATTATGGACCGTATCATCGGACGAATTATGTACTACGACCACTCCGGATCGATATGAAATTTATCATCCCGAGCGTTGAGCCACGCGAGGCAATGGTGTGATTATAAATCCATCAACCATTCATAACGTTCGCCTCCAAGCACACACACACACGCACACAATCGATGCCGGGTCCGTGCGAGCTGGACCCAATGCCCACAGCTTTTCCCAGGTTTCCTCCCGGTGGAGCAATCGTTCTTGCGCTCCGTTGACGGGCGACCCAGCGCAGTCGTTAATCATCGCCCACCGTCGTCGTCTTCCGCGGTGTTTTTTCGGGTTCGAAGCGAAGAAGAAAGCTGCCTTCTTTACGGCAGTACCACCGGGCACACGGAGATGGCACACGCGAAGTGATGACGACCGATGGAAAGAGCGGATTTGCGCAGACATCGAGCATGGACCAGGACGTAGGGCTTACGGGTCTGTAAGATGGCGGGATGGTTTCGGGTATCTAGGTCCTGGATGCACTCGCAAAGCTGCACATTACCTCAGCAAACGGGAAAGCAGGACGGAAACGCCCTGTTCGCAGCTCCCGAGCTCACGTACCTGATGCGATGACGAAAACCGAACCCCCGGCGCAGTAATTGGAGCATGTAAACGCAATAACTCAGCGATGTGACTTATTGTTTCACTAAACCGCGCTATTTACTGTACGTGCGGCGGTGTGGTTTTCCGTTTCCGCTGCCGGAGTCAGGTTTCGTGTCGTGGTTGTGCTCTAGAAAGCGCCCAGAACGTGTGCGGTACGCCCGCTGGATAACGATCCCGCGATCATATCTCCGGACCGATCGCTATCGTTGCGCCGGTTGCGACTCCGGAACTCGTTCTTGGCGACACGCTTGCTGGGATGCGGCACTTTCATCCCGGGCCGTTCTCGGTAGTCGCTTCGGGGGAGGCGAGTTTCAATTCACGCGAGCACCGCGATGGAAGCGGTTCGTAGAACGCGCGCTTGCAATCTTACGCGCGCCTGCCAAATGTCGGTGGGATGACATTTGAAGCGCATCTTGGATGATGAAATTTCAATGAACAGATAGAGCGTTCGGCGATGGTTTCGACGCTTCGCCACCATCTCGAAGCGGTCCGTACAAGATCTATTTGTCGACTTAAGGGCAAATGGAACGAGCGGTGGTGCAAGATCCGATAATTATCGCTTCTCGTATGGAGACACATTCGGGCTTCTGGGTCGAGATCGCACGCTATGTCTGATGGTGGGTTTCTGCGAACATCAGTCGGCAACACACGCTCCATATGGATTCAAGAGACAACGTTGTCGAAGGCGTAACGGGATGCAATCGGTCTACCCCAACCAAACCAGACAGCGTGACGTTACCGGATGCCATCTTTGGAGCGCATCCTAAATGGCGAACCCGGTCCGAACACGGTAGCACGGACAGGGTTTTCATTTCTCCACGTGACAGATTTATTCGCCTATGATTACAGCAGCAGACGGGGCAGAGCGCATTAATAGATCTTCGATCGCGCAAGATCGCTCATGCAGCACGCCGTGTATGGTATGCGCCCAGAAGGTGGATGAAAAGATTTTCTGCCATTTTGCGCGGTACTCTTTGGTGCCCTGCACTCTGTCCCTGCAGCGAACGACGACGCACCGGACCGATCCGTAATCGGGTTACCGTCCATATTGGCTCGGGGGATCGGGGATTTGGTTCGCGTTTTGGCTCACCGATCTCAATCGAGCAGTCAAATAGCTGACTGATAGCGCAATTGCAGCCGCAATCGGAAGCGTCAGCAGTGAGCTGTCTTGAGGGGGCAAGAAAAGAAGACACGAGCGAGGCCCGCCAGATGGGAATTAATCGGTTGATCAGAGAGCCAACGAGACGCTGTACGGAGGAATCTTGCTTTTTTCCGCCTTTGCGGAATGATTGCGGACCGTTGCGTACTGCTTGGCCCATTCAGTGCACCTTTTTATTTGCCTTTTTTGATGTTGTTAGGCGGATGGGTTCAATTCCGATAGTACAGAACAGGCGAGAGTGAGAGAGAGAGAGAGAGAGAGGGAAGGTACATAAGATTGGTTGCATGGACTGGCAATTCCCTTTTGGGTATTTGGAGTTGAAAGGATTGCTTTTTCCAGTGGTTTTTGTTTGTGGTAGTATGTGCGTGGCTTTTTCTCTGCCCCACTCTATCTTTGGTTTCGTTCGCTGGAGCGCAACAAATGCGGATTGCCGTTAGCTTTGTGGATTGTGCAGCGTGTGGATGTCCTGGGTGGTGTGGCCGGGTGCGATTGTTGTTCCTGCGGGTTTAGCTATCCCTGTTCGCCCCCACCCACTTGAAACGCTTGGTGGGACGAGTGGAGAGAAGAAAAAAAAACCCGCACGCCTACAATCGATACTTGCAGGCAGCGGAAAATAGGAAAATTGGGGAAAAACCAAAATCCATCTGAGCCCGTATTCTAGCCGTTTCTGGGAATCCTTTGCTTTTTATTGGCGTTCTCGTTCGTCGCCCGAAGGCGCTGCCGGTGTGTTCATGTTTGATTAAATTACGGTGAATATTTTTGGTACAAGAGATCCGTGATTTGATTTTTTTTCTATTGGCACCGAATCTGCCCGATCAAGTGGTCGAGGGCGGGCAGCAAAATATCGGTAACAGTGGCAACGATATCATCCCGGCCTCAACGCCTCCCGACGGAACAGCAATTTCGATGCAAAGATTCAAATATCGCAGGAAATGCGATCGTGGCAGGGGAAAATAAATCCGGCTCCCTTTTCGTCAACAATCACCGCAGCTGCGTGCTGTCCATCCGCGGGCCACGTCTAGGTGTGTAGCCAGGTGGTAGTCGGTGAAGAAGTGATTGAGAAAAAAAATTAATCAAACATCACACAATATGCGCCTCCAAAGGGCCCACTCACCGTATCTCTGCGACCGGTCTGTGGCACGGATGTTTTTATACCATCGTCCCCCGGTCCGGGCCCGTCCACCTCCGTGAACGATTGATTTCGCATACTTTCTTCCCCGATCGACGTAAGCTTTCGAAAGACGGAGCAGCCGCCCCATCGGAGACCGGGGTTTGTGGCGCGCGGCGCAATGAAATCGGATAAATGAAATTCAATCTATGTTTATGCTCCGCACAGTTGCCGCGGCATGCCGGTGGGAGGCGTTTTTGTTCCCCGAGCTTCGCGCCCGCTCCGGTAATCCGGTAGGCGGTAGGGTGGCAGTGTTTTCTTCAAATCGTCCCACAGAATGATTGGCCAATATATTTTTTTTTGCTTCATTCCATCCTTGCACACCAAACTGACAGCAAATCATGCCCCGTACGGCCGGATAAAATCATGCCGGGGAAAGGACTTATCCGTTCCGATGGTGACACGGAGACGGCACTAAAGACGATAATAAAAAAGAGTCATACCACGATCAATTTGATCCATTGCTATCTCTTGGCCGATGACGGTCGGTCGGTCGGTTACGGGCCACAACCAACCTCACATCCACACCATCCAGTGAAAGTGATACGAATCGTAAAGCTTTGATGCAATTATTATTTTATATTTGCCATGCGATTTCTCGATGGCGATAAGTGTTTTGGGGCGCCCTGGAGGAGGCGAACAGAAGGCAACATATCAATAAGCCGCGTGCTTTTGTTCGCCATGCACGCTGAAGAAATCTCTGTTCCGAAGAATGGTGAGCTAGGGGAAGGGGACATTCGTTTTATGACAGTTTTATGAGTTGCCAAGAGGCTCGTGCGTGCGTATGGATTTGAGGAGGCGCGTAATGTGAGACTGTTGCACTGTTTCGCCCCTTTTAGCCAGCAGATTCGTTCCAGTAGATTCAGAACTTCGCCCTCAGGATGCTTCGATAATTTGTTTACTTTCCCGGGCAGCTAATTAGCCCGAAATCTGGTGCACGGGCATTATTTATACGACCGCTTCTGGGAAGATACTTCTAGAGGACGCGTTTTGCAGCATCGGCTCTTCATCGGCCGCATTCGGGGCCGCATTCGGTGGAATCGTAACGATTCCGGTCCATAATTTCTCACGCTAAATTACACCGCTACCATTAGTCACCCGACCCAGCGCCGATGAAAGGCTGGATCCGTCGCTAAAGTGATTCCTTGCAAGTCTGATTTATGGACTCCCCGGACTTGCCCGGACTCCGATTCACCGATCCAGGGCAGGAGGGGTTTGGGGTGCGTTCGCGTTTTGCGTGCTGAACTCGCCAACTCGCCGGAAACCGGGCGAAACCTGGCCAAACATCACACGAATGTCGATTAATTTTCCTGACACCGTTCCTGGCGGTTTCGTGGTTGAGGTTTGCGCCACAACCGGGTAGCAGGAAAAATGGAACCGTTTGCTACGACCAGAACCGTATCCGTTTGTCCAGCAGCGTGAGTCCATGGGGCAAAATGGAAAGGAGAGCAAAAAAAAAAAACACACACACACACTAGCTCGTACAATTCAAAAAGCACAAGTCCTTGGCAGTATTACTGGTCTTACAGAGTCCCGTGGCAATGGTGGTCGGTACCGTACCGCATGTCTTAGAACCCGCATGAACTCGACACAGGGCCAGTCGACTAAAGCTCACTCATAAATTAGACCACCAAAAAATTGCTCCCCACCGTTCCACCCTCCTCCCACATCCCTCGCGGTGGCATCTTCTTCACCCATCGCCTAAGTAGGTCAGCCGCGGTGGAGGCACCCGAAATGGTGCACCCGATGAAAAAGCTGAATTTAAGACGACATTGTACAACCAATTATCACCGCAGCGAGCAGGCTACGACTACCGTTCGGTTCGGGTTGGCACTCCGCCGGGTTGGGCATCTCGGTGCACTTAGTTTGCCGTCTTGTAAACCGAGCAGGAAGCAGGATGCACGACAAAGAGCGACCGAAGATCGAAGACGCAGAATCTTAAGAGCAGCGCCAGAGTCAGCAGATTCTGCTCCAGAAGGTGCCCCGACAGGGCGACCAGCAAAAGTCGGCAAGCTCGAGCCGGTGATTTATCGTGCCAGTCACTCGTGCCCATACACTCCCGCCACAGTTCCAGCGGGTGTCAGGGCCCTGCACTGCCCCGTTTCTAGGCCAAACGCGCTCCTGCTAATGGACAACGCCTCGTACTGCACCAGTTCGTCTCTTTGTGGTCTTTGGTGCGGAGCAGGGCCGAGCTTTTGGGCAAGGTGATAATTGCCAACACACAAAAATAGGGGGGAAAAAAAGACTAGCACCGGTCCATAAAAGTCGTCCACATCGGCCTGCCGATTGCCGATGGTTCCGGTCGCCGGGTGTTCGGGCCGGGTGATAATTTGTGTTTTTTTTTCTTCTCTCTGCTCCCGTAGCTTTCCGCACGTTCACGGAATGACACATCGCACCGCACGGTAGCCCCGTTTCCGAAAGGGCCCCGTACGTAAAGCAACCTTTGCGACCCGGCGGCAATTCGGTGGCAAACGGAAGATGTCTTTTCGCGCGGGATGATGATGAGGATAATGGGTGGAATCTGGCTCCGGCATCGCCGCGCTAGACACCGGGTGGACGGAACGCATCCCGGCGATAGTTAGCGGTACGCTAGCGGTCGGTTCATCGATTTCCCCGCGATTAAAGCGTGTCAAATTACCTGCTGCTGCTGCTGCTGCCGGGTGGATCCGAAGATGAATCCACGCGGAATAAGCGAGCGAGCCCGGTCCCGTGCCGTCATTAACCTCGAAAATGTGTTTTCATTATGTTCTTGTGCGCTGCGCTGCTCCGCGCCCATAATCGGGCTTAATATACATACGTACATATGTACGGACGGCGTGCGCATCTGGCTCGGGAACTGATGAGCCGGTGGCCAGCGGAGATGAAGGCACCATATGGGTCCATAATCGCGGATCTTGTACATACCCCCTTCGCCCGGAGCCACGGGGCACGGTACTTAAAAATCTGGCCAAAAACCCTGAGAACCGCTTTTTTTTCGCCTGCTCCACGCAAGGAAGACGAGCCGTTCGTCTATACTTACGCTAACGATCACGGAGGCCAAAAAATGGGCCAACTTCAGCTAGTCTTTCAGCCACACACACACACCCATCGTCCCAGCCTCCCAGACAGGGCATTGGCTTCAGGCACGGCACTTTGCTTCCTCCGCCCGTTTAGGGCCGGCATTCAAATTGGGTGGTAGTCGTGGTGGTGGTGATTTATTTCCGATGGTTCTAGCAGTTTACATTGCCGAACCTGCAGTGGTGCGCGGCACACCGCTGGATTTAGTCAACTACAAGAAGAGGGAAAAAACCCCTAGCGCACAAATCAATTACACATGTGATACTTCAAAGCTAAAATCAATCAGGTCGGGTTGGGGCCGCGTTTTTTTACCTCTTGTTGTTTGGCGGGATCACACGTTCTCCTCTTCGTCACAGAGAGAACGGACCGAGAACGGACGCCCGCACCGATGATGGAATGGCCCAAAAACTCCTGACACCCACGGGACTTGAGAGGTTTTTTTTTTGTCTGTTGCTCCCATTAGCGAACAGAGTGTGTCTGTGTGCTTTTTTCCTCCTCCTTATGAAAAGCGCCCGGTGATGGATGGTATTGGTCCGGCGTGATCACTATCGGGCCGTGAATTTTGAGATATGGGTCGGGATTGTAATGGATAGAGCCGCGCGCGTAGTACGCACGATCGAGTTACTTTTATTTTATCCTGTAATATTCACTAGTCTCACCGAAGAGGAAGCAGGCTTGTGCGCAACATCCCCGACCAGCTGTTTGATGTCCGGTTTCTGTGCGGACCTTAATAAATCATGAAGTGGCGGTTCACGGAATATATTGAATCGATTAAAATAAAAACACAGCCTGCTTAGGTTTAGGTCTTTCAGAAAGTGACGCACAACCCCCTTACACACACACACAGACACGCTAAAGTTTGTTGGGTTTGGTAGTGTCACTACCCGGGGTAGTTCTGTGCTTGCATGGGTGAATAATTATACCGATGCACTGAACCGTGGTCTCGCACTCGACGTGTGCGCTGCAGTAGGGTGCAATCGAGTTCACCGGAATAGACTCTTCTCTCACACCGCGCCCAGTACATTGCGACGTACCTGTGGAAACACCGACTCTAGCTATTAGTGTTTCCGTGCTATCCAGAGTGCACTGAGATTGGATTTTCCATTTTGGTGTGGCATGCTCTAATCCTCCGGTACCAGTTGCAGCTATGGGGATGGGAGAGGTGGGAGTTCGTTTTTGACAGTGACGTTGATTGGACAGTAAGGCTGTATCCTTGTACATACCCCCTTCGCGCGGAGCCACGGGGCACGGTACTTAAAAATCTCGCCAAAAACCCTGAGAACCGCTTTTTTTTTCGCCTGCTCCACGCAAGGAAGACGAGCCGTTCGTCTATACTTACGCTAACGATCACGGAGGCCAAAAAATGGGCCAACTTCAGCTAGTCTTTCAGCCACACACACACACCCATCGTCCCAGCCTCCCAGACAGGGCATTGGCTTCAGGCACGGCACTTTGCTTCCTCCGCCCGTTTAGGGCCGGCATTCAAATTGGGTGGTAGTCGTGGTGGTGGTGATTTATTTCCGATGGTTCTAGCAGTTTACATTGCCGAACCTGCAGTGGTACGCGGCACACCGCTGGATTTAGTCAACTACAAGAAGAGGAAAAAAACCCCTAGCGCACAAATCAATTACACATGTGATACTTCAAAGCTAAAATCAATCAGGTCGGGTTGGGGCCGAGTTTTTTTACCTCTTGTTGTTTGGCGGGATCACACGTTCTCCTCTTCGTCACAGAGAGAACGGACCGAGAACGGACGCCCGCACCGATGATGGAATGGCCCAAAAACTCCTGACACCCACGGGACTTGAGAGGTTTTTTTTTTGTCTGTTGCTCCCATTAGCGAACAGAGTGTGTCTGTGTGCTTTTTTCCTCCTCCTTATGAAAAGCGCCCGGTGATGGATGGTATTGGTCCGGCGTGATCACTATCGGGCCGTGAATTTTGAGATATGGGTCGGGATTGTAATGGATAGAGCCGCGCGCGTAGTACGCACGATCGAGTTACTTTTATTTTATCCTGTAATATTCACTAGTCTCACCGAAGAGGAAGCAGGCTTGTGCGCAACATCCCCGACCAGCTGTTTGATGTCCGGTTTCTGTGCGGACCTTAATAAATCATGAAGTGGCGGTTCACGGAATATATTGAATCGATTAAAATAAAAACACAGCCTGCTTAGGTTTAGGTCTTTCAGAAAGTGACGCACAACCCCCTTACACACACACACAGACACGCTAAAGTTTGTTGGGTTTGGTAGTGTCACTACCCGGGGTAGTTCTGTGCTTGCATGGGTGAATAATTATACCGATGCACTGAACCGTGGTCTCGCACTCGACGTGTGCGCTGCAGTAGGGTGCAATCGAGTTCACCGGAATAGACTCTTCTCTCACACCGCGCCCAGTACATTGCGACGTACCTGTGGAAACACCGACTCTAGCTATTAGTGTTTCCGTGCTATCCAGAGTGCACTGAGATTGGATTTTCCATTTTGGTGTGGCATGCTCTAATCCTCCGGTACCAGTTGCAGCTATGGGGATGGGAGAGGTGGGAGTTCGTTTTTGACAGTGACGTTGATTGGACAGTAAGGCTGTATCACTGGGTAGAGTGAAAAAAACAACCGAAAAACCTTCCACAAAAAAAGGTTCCAAAATGTTCATGTATGCAATTTGCACGCATCGTAAAGCATTATTTGGTTGGTTTAATTTCGATAAATTTTTCATCTGCAGCCTGGTGGGTAAACATTGTACGAAGCAACGTTTGAAGCGTTTGAACAGAACAAAAAAAAAAACAACATTTAAATCGATGTAATCAAAATTGTCGTAAAAAGCGCGCGCTTTGTTCGTGCGCCGGGCGAATATCGGAACGGGCCCGTCCTGAAACTGTCGTTAAATATTAAACTGGGTCGTAAAACAAAAGGTCAGCATTTGAATGGTGCGAAGGATGCTGCAGCTCCGACTGGCGAGTGGAGCCCATCTTACCGTGCACCTTGCCGTATGGACGGCGCACGAGGGCCGTTGTCATTCGGCCAACCTGCCCCGGCTTACCGGTATCATATTTCCGTTTGACTGAGCGAGCCCAACCTTTTTCCCCCCGGAGGCGAGTGTCAAGTCACACCCATCTCGGTTCGCGGCTCGCGCGCGCCTCCTCGCATTGCCCCTTTATGTCGGGTTTGACGGCTTTTCGGTGCTTGCCGCCCGTGTCCCGAAGGGTCTCTCCAAAAGGGGAGGGCGCAGCGAGCGAACGACCGATCGACACAATAGCCGTGACATATGGCGGCGGGGAGGGGGACAAAAGAAAGGCCCGGCCCGAGAAACGCCAGTTCGGGAACATAAATCTAAAGTGTAAGATAAATGACTGTACCGAGCACGAACACAACCCGTAGAGACACGGCACCGCACGAAATTTCCAGCGACGAACCTTTACCTCATATTTGCTCGTTTTTAAACTTCTGCACCCCGGTGTTGCACGGTGTTGGCACAGTGGAGGGTGGGCCGCTCCGGTCGCGCTTCAACGATCAAACTTCCGCCTTAAACGCTTCAGAACACTATGGGTAGTATTGTTGTTTTTTTTTGTTGTTGGCGGCAGCGCGTTGTAGGAGTATGGGGGAGCGAATCGTCGTGATGTCTGCCACAGCGACCGACAAACTTGCGATGGTACTAACAGTGATTTCAAATACGTTCCCGTGGTGAAGCGAATTATAAGTTGTTTTTTGTTGTGTGTTTCATTTATTTTATTCCAAAACACTCGCTTCGCGGTTTACACACTGCTATCATGCTCAGGCAAACAATTCCACTGCACGGGGATCGAAAACTGTTTCGGTGTGTTTAGCTCCGTCCCGCACGCTTTGCAGCGACGAGATCTCGCGTACGTACGTTGCGCGTTTGATGTGCGCGACAGACACACACAGCAACCCTGACCGGAGAGTCGAACGTTCGTTTTGAAACTGAGGAGGGAAAAAACGCGCTGAGCAGATCGAGACGCATCCGCACTCGGTGCTTATGCTCGGAACATGAAGCATGCTTCGGGAGGTAAACATGCTTGGCTTCGGGCGGGTCCGCAGCGTTCGGGCGGGTTCGGGTCGATTGCGCATGGGATGGGTTCAATTTCAACGAAAGAGAGAGGTGGTTTGTGCTTTGGTTATCGACAGAGAATTCAGGGTTTTGTTGACGCGCTATTATACAAGGTTGGTTAGTTACCTTTTGTACAAGATTTGCTAAGAGAAGATGTGATTGCAGTAACATTAATGATAGGATTATATTTTCGTGTCAATAGCAAATCAAAAAATTTGAATAACCTTCAGTGATTAGCTATTTCTACTATTTCCTTAGCTAGATATGATTTTAGTAGTAGTTGCTTTAACATTGATTTATTCCTATATGACTTATTATGCTGAGATTATTCCGCAAAATAAAGTGCATACGTTTTACATATATGTATATGCATGACAAATTTTGATTTTAAAATATTTTTGACAAGAAATTACATTACAAAATACAAAAATATTGAAAAATACTGCCCAAATCCAATGTAGATTAGTAGCTGGTGGTGAACAGGTGAAAAATGGTGTAAAATAAAAATGTTGGGAGCAAACGAAGCAAATAAACTGTTAACAACCGCTAGTACCATTACTAAACACAATAAAAACCACTTTTTCTTAACTTGTTTTTTTAACTGATCCTTCTCATTTGTTACAAGGTCAAATCACAATTTTATTCGTTTATTCGTTCGTTAATTCGTTTATTAGTTGCGTTAACCGGCACAGTTTGCCTTCATAACAATAACATACATACAAAACAAGCATTAAGCATTTGTCAAAATAGCTATCTTAAACATTTTCTAATATGGTTTACCATCATATTGAAATCAACGAGATTACCTAATTTATTGTATGTTTCCATCATTTGAGTGATTGGGTCGCTGGCGCTATGTATTGTAATTCTGAACTCTGGTCTTCAGAATTGTCTAGGTCTCTACTGTCTACCCGGAGCTAGGAAATTTACTTTACTTGAATAAACGAGGCGTCAATGATTACAATAGTTTCTCTGTAATCGTTTTAAAATGAGTGACTGTGGTCATAGGCAATATTTTTTGCTGATTTCTCAAATAGACAAAGACAAAATATATGACAATAGACAAACTATATGTATGATATATTAAAGTACAGCACGCATAGCAAATAGTTTGTAAGGTTATGTGCACTATTATCAATTCAAACCACTTCACTGAATGGAAAACACACTTAAATCGAGCGGCCACGAATCCAACCAAAGCGACCGGTGTGCAGTCTCCCAATAAGCATCCGATCGTTCGTGCTCGTTCGTGTTGTTTATGCTCGCTCAGTCGGCAGCATAATGCTCAAAACACACCGCACGCATGCAGGCACAGGTGCTTTCGATTACGCTTTGGGTCTGACTACAGCAGCAGCAGCATGGGAAGGTCGCAGAGTTTCGTCGGCGGGCAGGAGAGAAAGCCCGAGGCTCCGCCAGCCCATGTTTCATTCTCGACCGAGTCAGCGTTCCCTTTCTTCTGCCGCGTTAGCACCGCGTTATTATTATTCTCCCTCATTGTCACCACTTTTCGGCCGACCCATGTTTTATGATGTTCCGCCTTAAACGCTTCAGAACACTATGGGTAGTATTGTTGTTTTTTTTTGTTGTTGGCGGCAGCGCGTTGTAGGAGTATGGGGGAGCGAATCGTCGTGATGTCTGCCACAGCGACCGACAAACTTGCGATGGTACTAACAGTGATTTCAAATACGTTCCCGTGGTGAAGCGAATTATAAGTTGTTTTTTGTTGTGTGTTTCATTTATTTTATTCCAAAACACTCGCTTCGCGGTTTACACACTGCTATCATGCTCAGGCAAACAATTCCACTGCACGGGGATCGAAAACTGTTTCGGTGTGTTTAGCTCCGTCCCGCACGCTTTGCAGCGACGAGATCTCGCGTACGTACGTTGCGCGTTTGATGTGCGCGACAGACACACACAGCAACCCTGACCGGAGAGTCGAACGTTCGTTTTGAAACTGAGGAGGGAAAAAACGCGCTGAGCAGATCGAGACGCATCCGCACTCGGTGCTTATGCTCGGAACATGAAGCATGCTTCGGGAGGTAAACATGCTTGGCTTCGGGCGGGTCCGCAGCGTTCGGGCGGGTTCGGGTCGATTGCGCATGGGATGGGTTCAATTTCAACGAAAGAGAGAGGTGGTTTGTGCTTTGGTTATCGACAGAGAATTCAGGGTTTTGTTGACGCGCTATTATACAAGGTTGGTTAGTTACCTTTTGTACAAGATTTGCTAAGAGAAGATGTGATTGCAGTAACATTAATGATAGGATTATATTTTCGTGTCAATAGCAAATCAAAAAATTTGAAAAACCTTCAGTGATTCTATTTCTACTATTTCCTTAGCTAGATATGATTTTAGTAGTAGTTGCTTTAACATTGATTTATTCCTATATGACTTATTATGCTGAGATTATTCCGCAAAATAAAGTGCATACGTTTTACATATATGTATATGCATGACAAATTTTGATTTTAAAATATTTTTGACAAGAAATTACATTACAAAATACAAAAATATTGAAAAATACTGCCCAAATCCAATGTAGATTAGTAGCTGGTGGTGAACAGGTGAAAAATGGTGTAAAATAAAAATGTTGGGAGCAAACGAAGCAAATAAACTGTTAACAACCGCTAGTACCATTACTAAACACAATAAAAACCACTTTTTCTTAACTTGTTTTTTTAACTGATCCTTCTCATTTGTTACAAGGTCAAATCACAATTTTATTCGTTTATTCGTTCGTTAATTCGTTTATTAGTTGCGTTAACCGGCACAGTTTGCCTTCATAACAATAACATACATACAAAACAAGCATTAAGCATTTGTCAAAATAGCTATCTTAAACATTTTCTAATATGGTTTACCATCATATTGAAATCAACGAGATTACCTAATTTATTGTATGTTTCCATCATTTGAGTGATTGGGTCGCTGGCGCTATGTATTGTAATTCTGAACTCTGGTCTTCAGAATTGTCTAGGTCTCTACTGTCTACCCGGAGCTAGGAAATTTACTTTACTTGAATAAACGAGGCGTCAATGATTACAATAGTTTCTCTGTAATCGTTTTAAAATGAGTGACTGTGGTCATAGGCAATATTTTTTGCTGATTTCTCAAATAGACAAAGACAAAATATATGACAATAGACAAACTATATGTATGATATATTAAAGTACAGCACGCATAGCAAATAGTTTGTAAGGTTATGTGCACTATTATCAATTCAAACCACTTCACTGAATGGAAAACACACTTAAATCGAGCGGCCACGAATCCAACCAAAGCGACCGGTGTGCAGTCTCCCAATAAGCATCCGATCGTTCGTGCTCGTTCGTGTTGTTTATGCTCGCTCAGTCGGCAGCATAATGCTCAAAACACACCGCACGCATGCAGGCACAGGTGCTTTCGATTACGCTTTGGGTCTGACTACAGCAGCAGCAGCATGGGAAGGTCGCAGAGTTTCGTCGGCGGGCAGGAGAGAAAGCCCGAGGCTCCGCCAGCCCATGTTTCATTCTCGACCGAGTCAGCGTTCCCTTTCTTCTGCCGCGTTAGCACCGCGTTATTATTATTCTCCCTCATTGTCACCACTTTTCGGCCGACCCATGTTTTATGATGTTCCCCGGCGGCGTCGACG
This sequence comes from Anopheles cracens, assembly GCA_002091845.1. NCBI lineage: Eukaryota > Metazoa > Arthropoda > Insecta > Diptera > Culicidae > Anopheles > Anopheles cracens. Next base: position 100,055 of record KZ072283.1, read on the forward strand.
CTAAACAACAATGGCTAAACAGGTAACGGGTGGAATAGCAATGAATGGATCGAATTGTTTCCCAGTTTGTTGCTCATTTGCTCGGGCCGAAGCGTTCGGGTGATACAATGTGAATGTAAATTTAAAATTCGAATCGTTTTTTTTTGTCCTCCTCCTCCACGCTACGACCCACGCATTTTCGTTAGCGGACGTAGAACGTCGCCGTACGATCGATTGTTGGGAGATGTTTAAACAAATTTCGCCGGTCTCATCTTCATAACCGGGTGCGGGTGCGACAGCTCATAAACCACTTCGTATAGCTGGCTGGATCAGACGCTAGCGTAGACCGTCGGTGCGGGTGGGGGAGGAAAAATTGTTCATAAAATAAACACTCTCCCAATCCCTGGCACAAGGGACGCACCGGCTTGAACTCACTCTCGGGTGTACAATAAAATTTTCCTATCTGATAGCCATCTGCCAGCGTGGCGGAGGGCTACACCGCGGTGTATGGCGTTTGTTGGCACAGCTCTCCCGGTGCCATTCTGTATGGCTAAGCAGTCGTGAGCGCAGTACAAGCCGCTTGAATTTGCAATAAAAAAGCCATCGTCTACCTGTCAGCGGAAATCTCGCGCCAGCCCGGCCAGCCAGCCAGCCGCTCCGACACTTTCCCGGCGAACGAGAGCTTAAATATTTCATGCGAACGCTGCTTACTGCTGCCGCTCGCAGGTTTCGATGAGTATTTTATGATAGAAATTCTAGGAAATTTTGTCGCCACTTGCCAAGATTGTTCCCTTCCTTAAGCCAGCCGGCTTACTCCATTAACCGGAGCGAGGGAAGAGATTGCGGGACAGCAGCATCGTTATGCACCGGTGAAGCCAACATCTGCCCCCCATCTGGTGGCGCTGGTGGGCGGGTGCAGTGGAACGTAAATGAATCTGTAGGAATACTTCGCCTCGCCGCGACACCCACGCGAGCGATCTAACGCTCGACGCTCTACTCCGGACCGTGTGATGTCGGTTTTCCAGCGGGGGTTTTGTTACATGGTTTTAAAGTCACCGTTGCATGTTAGCGTAAAAGACTCGGTCTTGGTTGGGTTTAAATTATAATCGGCTCTTTATAGACGCTGCTTAATGACGCATCGTAATGATAATCGTGTCGCAATAAAATGAACCACCATTAATTTTATATTAATCGAGGTGACATTCTTAGTGGACAAATTCTTCTCGACCGCTAACATGTGTGCTGCTACTTGATATATTATAACCTGTGTCAGAAAATGTTAAACTTTAATAGTATTTGCGTAGCTCTGCCTCTTTGCACACAATTTTGCAGCTATTGAGGTTGACATTGTATTATTTAAGTAAGTATTCCTAAATCGAACTGAAACGAATACTACACTGGACATCTGGTCCAACATTTTATTTCAATTTTTTAAGGATTCATCATCATAACAATGTATTGGATTAGGTAGCGGAACGGATTTCTTGACGGTATTAACATTTTGTGTCTAATGTGACTCATTAGTTATAAATATTTTATTCCTACACGTAAAAAGTAATAATATGGAAAGTAATTTTATAAAATAATACAATGTATACAATTCGTTTGCATATACTGTGTTCTGTTTATCTAAAATGCAATTGAACAAATATTTATCACAGCTAATTATTTTATATCCTTCTTTAATTTCAATACTAATCATAATCATAATCAATTGTTGTTTTCAAACACATTAAAACAGGCCTATAGTTATTATATCAGAGTTTCCGGATTTTTGAATAATTGTTTTATTTTCGTTTTAAAGATATGTTTGTTCAATTGTTAGTTTTAATATTAAATCAGGCATGCAAAATTTATCACACTATCAAAAAGTATAGGCATGATAATATAATTTTAACAGAAAATATACAATATATACAATATCCAATAAAGTTATTTTCGTTAAATTATTGCAAAAAATCTGTTACATCAATGAAGATACCCACCGTTATACCAGACATGGTATGGGTAAATTGGTGACTATACTAAAATATTTTTAAACATCATAATGTATTTATTTGACCAGCGAAATCTTCAACACTTTAAGATATTGGTGTAAGCATTAACTGCTCGTGGAAAAGACAAACAATAAAATAATGAAAAGGCCCACAAAGCATCGCCGGTCGGGGACACATCTTTCTGCTAGTGGAAAAGTGTTGCGGCGCAGAAGTGTAAAGCCACCCTTAAAGAACATTTTCCAATGATAATGCGATTCCGCCCAGCACCAGCGTTCGAGCGAGCAGAACAATCAACGTAACCCGGGCAGGTTGTTGCCGGTTGCTGAGCAGCGTGTATGCGAGTGTGCTGTAAGTTACACACTTTACGGTCCGACCCCGCCCGTCACCTACCCAGGCAAGCTTCGCGAGGTTCGCTTAAGTTCCGTTCGTGCGGTTTTCCTTTCCGTACGCGGGCGGTGAAAAAAAAGGTAACAACCGAAGAACATAGGACCGCGGTCAAACTGAAACCCGCAACCATAAGAGCATAGAGAGCGGTTTTGCAAATTTTTGCATCCATTCCGATGGGGGTGTGAGAGTGAGCGCGCGTTTGTGTGTTTATGTGTATGTGAAGAAGATGAGCCATGAGTAGCCCACATTTCATAAACGGTTACACTTGAACCTCGTACTACGTGGTTGCGGGTGGGTCGGCCCTTTTCTTGGACAACTCCCTCCATTGGCAAGTTGAAGATGCGATGTTTTGAAAATAAAATGCCATACAGCTCTGCCTCACCCGTGCAGCCCCCTGGTCGCTGTGGTTGATGGTTCGCGTTCGTGGCATCCGTTCGCATTGCAGCCGGCATTCGGCATTAAGGGCCGGTAGCCGGTGGGTGGGTGTGATGCGAGTGCAACCGGATGCTCGAATGGGCAGCGTCCATCCTGTACGGCGTTCGCCGGTTGCCGAGCCGTGTTTGCGTTCCACAGAGGAGGAATTCTAGACCCCGGACTTGGTTTTGCGAAACATGAAACTACGAAACGATTCTTCGGTTCGGTCGCGGAATCTGGTGCTTCGGATGTAAATGTGGTCGTTTTGAAGGCGTGCGGGCGAAGGCGCGCGGGGCGTAGAGCGCCCAAGGTGGAGACTATAAACATTCACCGTTCAACTGCACATGAAATAGAATATTGCCACAGTGTCGAGGAACGGTTCAGGGCACAGGGAAACGTTTGCCGTTGAGCCCGGTCTCTCGGCACGTCACATGGCGTTCCATGTACAGCCCGGTGCAGCATCGGTCGGTGCCGGCATTAGGACGGCATATATCACATTCAATTGCATCCATTCACTTGATGTTTGCTAATTGTAATGCGGTCGTCTAATGTTTTCTTTCGTTTGCATCCGTTCTCACTCTGCCGTTGCTTCTTACGAGCCGGGAAGAAGTCGCACACGGTTCCGGTGGGGAGAGCGTGAGCCCGACAGCAGCGGCAACATGCAACCCAAGAGCGCCACCGGGCAGGAAATGGATCCGAAAGCGAAAGGAAGGATGCTAACAATCACGCCCGGGTGTTGGGCTACCGAAGTGTGCGCCTCGGCCGAACCCGGGCCCGACGGTGGCCCTGTGATAGTGATTATGATATTATTTTACCGCTTTACCGACACCGACGGCCGGAGAGTGAAGGTCGTCTGGCCGAGTGGGTCGAGTGTGGTTAGGCCGTTGGCCGTTATCGAAACCACCGTGCATCCGGGAGACGCTGCCCGGTTGCAGTGTGCACTGTGGAAGGTGTGAGTGCAGTTGCGCACGGTGAGCTATAGTGCGATCGTGATATATTTAACTCTAATTGGCCTTTCATTAGCCATGCATACATTTCAATTACGGCCACATATTGTTAGGCTCGCTCCGCCTCCCCCCGGGTGGAATGTTGAGTGCGGAGAATATAAATGAATAAAAAGCATTCTGGGGAGCGCTTGGTCCTGGCGGCATTGTCGATGCTGCATTGCCGAAGCGATCGAAGTGCAATCAATAGATTGCACCGGATCGAGGCTACGATGCACTTAAGGTGTGTCAATAAATCTCTTTGCTAAATCAACGCACCGGCACTGGGGTACGTAATGATAAGCATAGAGACGTCGTTACATTCCGATACTAAAGTAGCTGAAAGGGCCTGGTTCTGAGCACGGTAGGCGTAGATGGAAGGATTGTACATTGTTATTTTATGAGTCAATTTTTTAAAAATTAAATATATGAATAGTTATTATTTGTTATTTGTTTATTTTAACTTGTCTGCCTCTTAGGGCTACACAAGAACTTATAATTAAAGGTTATAAGTAACTTATTGCTAAGAACAATACCGAACAACGAGCAACGAACATAACTAAACAAAACGCAGATTATCCCTAGTTATTAGACG